>PVJL010011427.1:0-42982 GCA_004026885.1 Lyroderma lyra | reverse complement strand
TTCTTTATTGTAAATTAATTGACCATACTGAAATGGGTTTATTTCTGGGCTATCTCTTTGGTTCTATTAATCTATGTGCCTGTTTTTATGCCATTGCCATACTGTTTTAATGATTATAGTTTTGTAATGGAGTTTGAAATCAGGGAGTATGATACCTCCAAGTTTCTTCACCCTTTTCAAGATTGCTTTGGCTACTTGGGGTCTTTTGTGATTGTATACAAATTTTACAGTTATTTGTTCCATTACTATAAACAGTGTTTCCTGTTACACTTATTGTGCCTTTTCTAGAATTTTATATGAATGTGATCTACAAGATGTAGTCATGGTTAATGTCTTTCACTTAGCATTTTAAAAAATATTCATTCATGCTGTGGTTTGTATTATTTTTTGTTCTTTTTCATTGCTGACTACAATTCCATAATATGTGTAGGGAACGTTCCGGAATGACTGCTCCAAAAGGACAAGGACATCCAGTTCTTGCAACAAAGCAGGATGGTCTGACTATCTCACAAACAAGACGTCAGCAACTTGTGTGCAAACACCAAGTTGATCTGAGTAGAAGGAGGTCATAGCCAGACAAGAGATTGGCTGGAAAAAAGTTTCCAACAAGGGGAGTGGAAAAGATGGAAACTATATAAAAACCATAAAGGAGGAGAGTTCAGAACTCTTGGTTCAGCTGATCCTGTGTGTCTGTGTCTTTGTGTCTTTGTGTCTCATTCCTCGGGGGTCGGAAAGCAACAAATATGTGTATTAGTTTCCTAGGGCTGCTGTAGAAAGTATCACAAATTAGGTGACTTAGCACAACAAAAATTTCTTCTCTCTGGAGGCTAGAAGTTCAAAATCAAGGTGTCTTCAGAGCCATACTTGCTCTGTGAGATCTGGGGGAGAATCTGCTTTTAGTTTTTCTTTTCCTTAGCTTCTGGTGTTTCCACTAATCCTTGGTATTCACTGACTTGTACCCATTACTAAGGTCTCTGCCTTCATTGTCACATGGCATTCTCTTCTTCTTATAAGGACACCAGTCATATTAGATTAAGGGTCTACCCAGCTATAGTATTACCTCATCTTGATTAATTACATCTACAATGGACCTATTTTCAAATAAGAACACATTCTGAGGTTCCAGGTGTTAAAACTTCACTGTATGTTTCCAGCAGGGCACAATTTATCTCATAACAGTATGGATATACCAGAATTTGTTTAGTCATTCACCAATTGATGAATGTTAGGGTGTGTCTATTTTGGACTAATAAATATAATAAAGAAGCATTACATACATGTCTGAGTGGGATAGCTGGTTTGTATGTTTAACTTTATGAGATACCGTTGATTTCCCTCCTCCCCCCAAATGTGGTAGCTTTTTGTATGCTTGATTACAATGCATGAGAGCACAGGCTTGCCAACATTTGGTATTGTCAACACTTTTAACTATAGTCTTCCTAATGGGTGTGTAGTGGTATCCCATTATGGTTTTAATGTGCATTTCCCCAGAGATTCGTCAGGTTGAGCGTTCTTTCATGTACTTGTTGGTCATTTGTATGTCTTCTTCTCATTATAATCTTTTGCCCATTTTTTATTGGGTTGTTTGTTTTGTTATTATTATTTTGTATGAGTCCTCACTATGTCCCAGACACACGTCTATGTCAGATACATGTTTTGCAAATAGTTTCTTCCAGTCTGCGGCTTGCCTTTTCATTTCCCAAAGTATGTCTTTACAAGAGCAAAAGTTTGAATTTTGGTGACGTCCATGTTTTCAGCTTTTTCATTTCTGTATTGCACTTTTGGGTCTTATTTAAGAAATCTTTGTTTAACCCAATATCAATAAGATTTTCTCTTATATACACTTTTCTAGAAGTGGAATAGTATTTGCTCTTACATTTAGGTATATTAAAGTCTATTTTGATTTAATTTTTGCTATATGAGATAAGGACTCAGGTTTATTATTTTCCATACAGATATCTTGCTCTTTCAACACAATTTGTTGAAAGAACTGTCCTTTCTCAGTTGTATTACTTCGGCACCTTTATTGAAAATCAATCGATGATTTCAATATTATCCATGTGTTTCTGGATCTTCTTTTTTTTTTCATTGATCTCTGTGTTATCATTATACCCATATAACATCTAGATTAGTAAAACGTTACAGTAAATCTTGATATCAGGTATTGTAAGTCCTCCACAGTTCTTTTGTTTTCCAAATTGTTTTGGTTTTCCATGTCTTTTGTCTTTCCATGCAAAATTAAAATCAGCTTTCCAATTTCTTTTTATAAATTCTGTTATGATTTTGATTGAGATTATACTAAATTCATAGATCAATTAGGGAAGATTTGCCACTTTAACAATATTGAATCTTCCAATTCATAAACATTTCATTTACTTAGGCCTTGATTTCCTTTCACAATTTTCAATGTATTAGTCTTACACAACAATTACTAAATTTACTTTTTAAATATTTTATTCTATTTTAAATTGCATTATTTTAAAAAAGTAATTTTCCCTCTGTTCATTGCTGATAAATAAACATATACTTCAATGTTGTTTATTGACCTCATATCCTGCAGCTGTGCAAATTCACTTATTAACTGTACTAGCTTTTTTATAGAGTCCTTAATGTTTTCTACATACATAATCATGTCAGCTACAAATAAAGACAGTTTTACTTGGTCCTTTCCAATCTGTATGCTTTTTGTTTGTCTTGTCCTATTGCAGTGGCTAGAGGCTACAAGATAATATTAAAAGGAAGTAGAGAACTGACATCCTTGCCTGATGCCTAATACTAAGTCTAAAACAATTAGTCTGTCACTATTAAGTATGATGTTAGAAGTAATTCTTTCCTAGATGTCCTTAATCAAGTTGAGGAAATTTCTTCCTATTCCTAGTCGTTGAGAGCTTTTAATCATGAATAGTTGTTATATTTTATCTAATTTTTTTCTGGGATAATTGAAATAATTATGTTTTTCTGTAATCTGCTGTGGTCAATATCAAATGTTAAACAAACCTTTCACACTTAAGATTAACCTTACTCAGTCATGATACGGTACTTTTATGTATATTCTTGGATTTCATTTGCTATATTTTAAAAAATATTTTTGTGTCTATTTTCATTAAGGATGTTGGTCCGTAATTCTCTTTTCTTGAGATGTCTGCATCTGGGTTTCATTTCATGGTATGTTAGGCTGCATAAAATAAAATGAGAACTGTTCCCTTGTCTTCTATTTTCTGGGTTTTTGTTAGATAGATATTATACAGTTTTTTCCTTAAATGTTCAATGAAATATACCAATGAATTCATTTTTCTCTGGAGTTATCTTTGTAGGAATGTTTTAAATCACAATTTTGTTTTAATTTGATATAGGGCTTTTCAAATTTTATTTTCCTTTTGGGTCAGTGTTACAAACTTGTGCTTTTCCAAGAATTTGTCTATTTCATCTATGCAAATTTATTGGCATAATGTTTTTCATTATAGTCCATTATTGCCTTTTATGTTTGTAAGATTTATAGTGATGTTCCTGCTTCCATTCCTGATATCGGTAATTTGTATATTTTTACCCTTTTTCTTTATCCATGTATGTAAAGCCTGTCAATTTTATTGATTATTTTCAAAGAATCAGCTTTTGTTTTCATTTGTTTTTTTATTGTTTTCCTGTTTTCTATTTCTATAATTTTGTTTTTTTTTCCTTCATTCTCCTTACTTCAGGTCCAATTTGCTCTTCTTTCTCCAATTTTTAAATATGATATCTCACATGATTGTTTTTAAATCATTTTTCATTTTAAATATAAGCCTCTAAAGCTTATTGCTTTATTGTGAAAGCATTTAGCACAAACCTGGGTGTCATTGAAATATAAGCCGTAATTGAGAATTATCCTATATGTAGTGATTCCTATAACCCAAATAAAGAATATTTAAGGAATGACTTGGGGTTTCTAATAGTACTTAAAATAACTGCTGTATTTTACAGCAATCTCTGCTCTCACTTCCACAATTGAATAGAAAATGATACAAACTTTCTAGGTAGGCTTAAACTGTAGAGATAAAATATAACCCTCCCTTTCTCTCTTTAAGTCACCTACTACAGAGCCATAGAAATTCATTCACACCATGCCTATTCTTTTGACTTGCTTTTGTTTGCCTATCTCACCTTGGCACTGAGTTGTCCCTGTTATTTAGATTACATTGTTCTGGAATATTGATTATCTTTAGTGCTATTGCATGATTTATTCCATTGGCCTGTCCCTCACTTAAGGATAGTTATCCTGTGCTGGTATACACAAGGCTAACCACATACCATCCTCAGAGAAATTTATGTCTTCTCTTGTATCTCCCTGTAGGAAGTTTGTGTCCTTTACAACTCTAAATACAGCCTCAGTTATGAGGTATAATTACAGATTGTAAATCCCTTTCATCATGAAATCCATGTCTCTAGAGAACTGGGAACCCCATTACAAAAATTTCACAATTTCTGGAATTGTGGCTAAGGCTTTGGTGCTGTCAACGCTGCGGCCTGGGTTCGATTCCCAGCCAGAGAACTACCCACATTAAAAAAAAAAATTCACAATTTCTATTTTCATGGTGGATAGTGGCAGATGTCAATGGTTAATTGTTCTAAATGGTTATAGTACCATCACACAAGGTGACTTTGGGCCCATCCAATTTAATTGAATGAAGACCAATGACTCTCTCTTGCTTCTAGCAGATGATTCCAATGATACGCCTGGAAATAGCAGCCCCCCTCTCTGCCATATCAGTAGGAGGGAGGCGAGGACATGATAGCTATTTACATTGTGACAGGCCTGAAGCACTAGGGGCAAATGTTGGGCTGAGAGAATTGGCATGTCTAGTTGTGACCCAGCAGTTTCTTTTAGAATTTCACAGCATGACCCATATTTCTTCCTTCCCTGTAGTCTTTACATGGTCTAATATGGTAGCCTCTAGGCAGATGTGACTTTTAATTTTAAATGAACTAAAATGAAATAAAATTTAAAAAACCTATTCTGCAATCATACACATCACATTCCATATGCTCCACTGCCCATATGGCTAATGGTTACTGTATTGAACCAGAGAAAACAATTCCATCAATCCAAGTTCTCTTAGTGATGCTGTACGGTAGTAAAGTAGGCAGGTCTCTTATCTAAGCAAGTTTGGACAGCCCCTCCCTTCACTTCCTCCTCATCTTGGTTCTCGATATCCTCGTTTTACATTGCCTTCAAAGATAGAGAAGGAAGCAGGACCAAGATTTTACAGGTAAAAGAACATGGGTGTTTGGAGAGGGGGCAAAGAAGGGAAATGTGTGATTTGGTGAAGAGAAGACCGCTTCCCTGGATCTACGTAGAGCTTAACCCTCCTGGCATACTTGCTCTCAGAATGTATTTCTTGTTGCTTTCTGTTTCCTGTCTCTCCTTTCAGGCTGTAGACTATTTTAAAGGCTGAGCCCTGCAAATTCATAGCTCTTTCGGGGGTTGCTGCTTAGAGAATATTTCACCATTTATAGAATTTATAACTATATGTGAAGCTTTCAGGGGTAGAGTTGAGTGAGTAGACAAAATTAGCTCTGAGGGCAGCTGGTGGGTAAAGAGAACCAGAAGGTTTAAGAAGCACAGTTCCGTGTGTCCCCAGTCCTAATACTGATCACTAACATCAACTTTGTAGCCAAAGCTGATTTGCAAAAATTCTGTGATTTCTCTTCTCGGTTTACAAGAGGCTGTTTTCTACTTCTAATCCTTAAAGGATAAAGAAATAACTTATCGTTTAAAAGATTGTCTGTTTTTCTAATGGTCTTTCAAATTTGTATTTGGTGGTTTCCTGTCACATGAACTTGTCCTTAACAACTAGCATTTTCAGACTGTCCCAGGCAAAGTCTGCTCCAATACTAGT
This sequence comes from Lyroderma lyra, assembly GCA_004026885.1. Classification (NCBI taxonomy): domain Eukaryota; kingdom Metazoa; phylum Chordata; class Mammalia; order Chiroptera; family Megadermatidae; genus Lyroderma; species Lyroderma lyra. The sequence continues at coordinate 37,109 of PVJL010011427.1, read as the reverse complement.
TCTTCAAATGTTTGCAAGTAGCAATGAAACGAAATATTTAAAATGTAGTGCCATGTTTCTATGACACTAAACATTGAATAATAAGGAAAAGATAACCTTTTAGATGTTAGCTGGACATGAAGATCATAGAAGAGGCCAGAATCAGGGGGATTTTTTTTATCAGTTTATTTATTTAACAAATATTTATTGAGAACCACTCTTTATCCAGTTTCACTCTTGTCCCCAGAGGATAAAGAAAAATATAAGACACAGTTGTCCACACCATCAAAAAACTTACAGCCTAAAGTGAGAGAACAACAAAGCAAACAACTTTCACTTGTGACATATGTACACTATAGGAACCCCTGGGAGCAAATAGGAGGTGGACTACACCCCAGCTGTGTTTTTGGTGGAAATAGTGTTGGGGGAATACGCACTCGAGAAGCCACTCTGGAGAAGTGAGGCCTGCAGGCTGTGCAACTGGGCATTGCACTGGAGCGAGAGTGCTCCAGGGAGAAAAAACTCTTCTGCAAAGGCCTAGAAGTTGGAAGGAGCTTGGAGGATTCTGGGAACATGGACAAGGCCAGTGTGGTTAAAGTCTTTTGGGAAAGACAAAGTAATTCATCATGCAAGGCCTTATGAACCATTCTAAAGATTTTCAACTATTTGAAAGAAAGAAACAATAGAAAGCCATTAGGGAGTTTGAACTAGAAAAAAATTCAGATTTTAATTTTTAAAAAATATTTGACTATAAAGTAGAAAAGGGATTGAAGGTAAATTGACCAGTTAGGAGCCTATTACACGGCAAACATGAAGATGATGGCACATGGATAAAATTGCATTTTTTGGAGGTAGAAGCTATAGGACTTGGTGATGGACTGATGAGCAAGTGAAGAAAAAAGAGATGTAGATGGCCCCAAGATTCTGCAGGAGCCGCTGGCTGAACGAATGGTGATGCCATCTACTGCAAGGGGGACAGAATCACTCACATAATCTGGAGGCAGAGCAGGCTGGGGAGTGTGAAGAGTTCCATTTTGGCTGAGCTTTCTTTGAGATTCCCATGAACTTGCCAAATGGAGAAGTTGAATGGGATATAAAAGTTCAGAATTCTGAGGAGGGTCTAGGCTACAGACGACATACAAAAGACATTCAAAGCAATAATTCACTGAATAGAGGAAGCGCTTGAAGCATTATGTTTGTGTACAGAAAAGCAACAATCTGAAAATGAAACTGACCATGGAGTGTTGAGAGAAGTGTTGTAAAATAGGGGAGGAGAAATCAAGTAGCAAGCTCATAGAAAAGAAGAAACTGTTGGCTGCATGAGGTTTCGATTTCCAGTTATTCTCCATTTCCCTGAAATGACAGTTTTGTTTCTTGATCTACAGGAATTCAAACTGCAATGGCAGCTCAATACCACAGTCAGAGGTTCAACTTCATGGAACCCAGGACCAGCCACGGTAAGAAAGTGTACAGGGCTCTCCAGACCAAAGTTGGGGGGACCTTGTGGGGGTGGGAGGGTTCTCCTGACCTGTCCGCCAGTCTCCGTCCGAGCAAGAGCAAACTATTTCCAACCCTGTTTCTTGTTTTCTCTTTATTGACTCCGCTGTCTTTTCCATCAGCCCTCAGACTTGCTCCTCGTGATGTAGCAGCATCATTAAGAAGAGAGGTTAAAATATCCTAATTGATCTTAGGCTTGATCAGGTTTTTCATTTCCTACTTCCTACAATATGGACATACCAGAACAGCCAGGTGTAGCCTCTCTGGTTGCTTTTCTGCTCCTCTTTTCAGCCCGGGAGGGGGTTCAGAAGGAAGAATGTAAGAGTAATTGATGTTTCATTCAGGTCCCTAACTTCCCTGCTCCTGGTGATCTATCACCAACAAGTTCCACAGACTGACTCACTCCATTTCTCACATAGCCCTCTCTTTACTCCCTTTTCCACAGAAATTATAATAACTATAGCAGTTGAACTTTTGCAGGTTTAACAAACCACTTCACAATTTAGAAGCCTAAAATATCAACCATTTCATTGACTCTTGATTTTGTGGGTGAACTGAGCCAACTTGACTAATCTCAGCCAGACTTGCTCATGTGGTAAGCTAGTGATGCAGTACAGAATTGGATACTCTTTTTTTTTTTTTTTTTTGATACTCTTTTCTTAGAATAAAATTTATTAGGGTAACATTGGTTAATAACATTATTTAAGTTTCAGGTGTACAGTTCTATAATACATCGTCTGTGTTGCATTATGTACTCACCACCCACAGTCTAGACTCCTCCCATCACCAGGTATTTGCCCCCCTTTACCCTCTTCATCCTTCCCCCACCCGCTCCCCCTCTGGTGACCACCATAAAGTTGTCTGTGAGTTTATTTGTTTGTTTTGTTGGTTCCTTTGCTGCTCTCTGTTTTATATCCCATGATGTCGCAGTTGTATAATTTTGGACAGCCCCATGGGCATGTCTGGTAGTTAGCAGCCCCCTGTCAGGCCAGGGTGACAGAGATTACTGGGCCCTGTGTCCCTCATCCTCAAGCAGGCTAGTCCAGCCTCTTCATAGGGCAGTTGCAGAGTACTAAAGAGCAGAAGGAGAAAGCAAGCCACAGTGCATCAAGCACCTCGGGGGTCTCTGTTTGCATCCTGCTTTTACTACCCCATTGTCCAGAGCAAGTTGCATGGCCCACCCAGATTCAGGGGTGAAGAGACAGACTTAGCATGTTGATGGGAGGAACTACAGATCCACATCCAAAGAGGCATGTGTACAGAGATGGGACTAATTCATGGCCATATCTGCAATCTATCGCATAGGTGGCCATATGCTATCAGCCCCGGCAAATTGTTGTAGTGCTAGAGCTGGCCTGGGGAAGTTTTCTGTTTTACCTCCCATGATTTTCTCATTCCCGCTTTCTTTGGCCAACTCATGTCTTCAGGATATGCTTAGGTGATAGTCTTTCATTGTGATGCTAACTAACTAAATAATAATCTCAGCTCCCACTTGCATTTTCTCTTAATCTTAGCCAACCCATGCCCAGTGTTCTCAGCTTCTGCAAACTTACTTTTCTCATCCCAGAATTCTGGTTATTAAATAATTGGAAACTCTGCCTTAGGGATGGTTTCGTAATTCTCTTCATTAGGAAAAATCACCATAAAGTGCATGGGAGATGGAGGATACCCACAGATTTTGTAGAAGCCAGAGTAGGGGTTCTGCAAAATTTGTATTCTGTTTGCTTTTTAAAAAAGGTTTTTCCAATTTATAGTCTAGACCGAAAGCTGCAAAATGGACGTAGAGAGACAAGCCAGAGGGCTGCTGAGGCGTGGACGGTGACGGCAGGCTCTAACATGCAGAGAGGGGGCAGGCTTTGATGGAGCCAGAGAACTTGCTGGGTTGGATATGGAAAGTAAAAGAAAGCGAAGTCAAGGGCGATTCCTAGATTTTCGCTCTGAGGAAGCGGGTGAACGGTGATGAGCCATCTGAAACATAAAATGGAGTGTATAATAGTGTCTGTAATACTGTCAGTGTGGTAACGTATGCATCAGCCCAAAGCAGAGATGAGTGGCTGTAGTGCCGTTCTCCTGCAGGCATCTCCTTCCGGGGTCATGCAGGCAGGGTCTGCCTTCCAGGGGGAGCGGGCTCTCAAATGTGCTTGTCAGTTGTCTTTCATGGTCCTGGTCTGCTTAACGAATCATGCAGACTTCAACTTTATAGACACATTAAAGAGATAAGCAGAGAATTGCTAAATAAAAATACGAAAAGAGCTATATACATGATTTGGTGTTTAAGACACAGTTATTTTGAAAACATCGTTTCAGGTGATATGCTATGTTGTTCTTTTATTAACTTCCAACTTTCCTAGGAAGTGGATATACTTAACCAAGTGAACCTAAGAAATTATACCTCTATTGATGCTAATCTGTATGAGTTATTATTATTTATTATGTATCAAGGGATTTTATAGTAACTCTAGAGAACTGTCAATACTTTCTGACTGTAATTCATCAACATATTAATTTAAAACATGAAAACTCCCCTAGATTTCCACACTAAGGTTGTAGCTTTGAATGTAAGGTATGTTGTTCTCCTGCGGGTCATAATCCCTGATGAGATGGTTGCATATGTGAGATGTAAAGGGACACTTTGTCTTTCTGCATGGGAGTCCCTTTTCTCCCCTGCAAAGGTGGGATGACTTGTTTCTGCCTGGGTTCTTAGTGGGAACAAGAGACATTCCATTCTGAATATACATTGCTTGGGGGTGAGGGAGGCTAAATCTTCCACTGTGATGTCCCAAAGTCAGAGTTTGTGTTATTTTCTGCATTTGCTTATAAGGAACCAGCAGCAGCTCGGAGATCTCGTCTTAAACCAATTTTGTCCCCTCCTCTGTGGCACTTAGCCACCAAAGTTCAGAGTAAGCTGCTCAAGGGAATCCTGGAAAGCCAGGCATCCCCCAAGTACTGCAAGAGGAACACGAGGCCCAGGAGCTCCGCAGGCCTCCTGGAAGGGCAAAGGTCGCTCATGGGACAGAAACCTAGCAGGCAATAGAGAAGGGCACGGGTGGGGAAAGGGGGTTGCAGGGGAAACGCTTGGAGGTCAATCCTAACACTGTGGCTTTTGTTTCCTGATGTCCCAGGGCTTGGAAACCAGGACCCCAGAGATTTGCAACTGAGGCTTATCTTAGTGGGTAAGACTGGAGCAGGAAAAAGTGCCACAGGGAACAGCATTCTCGGAGAGAAAGTGTTTCATTCCAGCAGTGCAGCAAAATCCACCACCCAGGCCTGTGAGAAAGGGAAAACCACATGGAATGGGAGAGAAATCGTCGTGGTGGACACCCCCGGCATTTTCGACACCGAGAGACCGAATGCCGAGGTGCAGAAGGAGATTGCTCGCTGTCTCCTCCTGACCTCCCCGGGGCCTCACGTTCTGCTCCTGGTGATCCCGCTGGGCCGTTACTCGCACGAAGAGCAGAAGGCCGTGAAGAAGCTGCTGGAAATGTTTGGACTCAGAGCTAGGAAACACATGATTCTCTTATTCACCCGGAAAGATAACTTGGAAGACATGGAGTTCTCCGATTATTTAAAGGAAGCTCCAAAGAGCATTCAAGATCTGATGAGTGAGTTCACAGATCACCACTATGTAATCAACAATAAGGCGACAGGAACTGAGCGGGAGACCCAGAGGGAGCAGCTGCTGGCCCTGGTCCAGCATTTGGTGGAAGAGAACAAGGGGAAATATTACATTAATGAGATGTACCGAAAGGCTGAGGAGGAGATTCACAAACAGATCCAAGTGATTGAAGAACACTGCAGAACAGAGCTGGAGAAGGAGAAGAGGCGTATAATAGAGGAGTATGAAGAGAAAATCAGAAAGCTGGAGAATGAACGGGAGCTGGAGAAGAGAAAGGCACAAATGGAGAGGGAATTGGCAGAAAAAGAGTTTCAATATGCTTTAAGGCAGCAAAATGCCAGAGATGAAGTTGAGAGTCTGAATTCAATAACTGAATTAATCTTGAGATACTTATGTCAGATTGCTGCCAGTTGCATCTCATATCTGTTTAAGGAAGATTAAGCTTAATGAAAATCTGTCTCTATTTCCTCCATATTTTCAGGTGCCCCTGCCCCATGTAATGCATTCACCAAAGCCAGAGTTCTCTGTTTCTGTCTCTCAGGCTCTCAGGACTAGGGAGTGTAGTAAAGGTCACTGTTGGAAATTGATAGGCGTTTGATTGATTAAACAGGGGCAGGACAAATTCTCAATTTGTAAAACTCCAAAGCAGAAAGTATGGATGCTCCCTATCTTCTGAATTCTTTCTCACAGACACAGAGGAAAGGAATGCAGGAGACCAAAGAACACGACCCCAAGTTTTCTCTGTTTATCCCTAGTAAACCTTTCTCCTCTAGATTCTTTCTAGATTGGCAGGTAATCACCACCTGTGACTTCTACTCCCTTATGTTTGCTGTTAGGATCACAGTATTCATTTTACCCATATAGTTTGTTAGAAAACTCAAATCTTTGTATTAGGTAATCTATAGATACAGATGCTTGTAGAATTCTTTCTAGATGAACGTAGATTTATTTAATTACATTCTTATGGAAGGACTCCAATTGTTCCTTACCATCTGTCCACTCACTGAAGAACAAAGAGTTGTCTGGAAGATGGATCTCTCAGAACTCAACTAAGTGAAATGCCAGAAAGAGCAGACAACGGTGATTTAACACATAAGAGAACAATGTTTGGTACATTCAGATATATCTATAGGAGCTCTTTGACCAACCTCAATGTCACTAATTTGCTGAATAACCAGTTCTCTCCTTTTCCTGTTAAACTAACTGTTATTACCCCACCTCCCCAACCCCACACCTTGATTGCTGACTGCATGGTGGGTCATCTACACACTGCTACCCCCACCCACTTGAATTGTTTACATATTATTATAATAAAACTCTGTTCTCTCATATTTGTGCAAAACTGGAATCTGTTTACCTTAGGAAATACCACTAATACTTCTTCTAAGAAGAAAAGAATGAATTTCACCTTTTGGTAATAGTTCAAGATGATTGTGGAGCTAGCCTTTGTCTGTTCTCAAGACATCTCCCCTTCTCCCTTTCCCTGAACGTTGAGCCACATTCTTAACTCTTTTACTGGTGAAAAAAATCACATTATTTTTTTTTGGGGGGGTGGCTTATTTCATTTTTCTTTTATTGTTAGACTTACTGGGGTGACATCTGTTAGCAAGGATTACATAGGTTTCAGGCATACAATTCTACAGTGCATTGTCAGCTTGTTGTATAATAAGTTCACCAGCCAGTGTGAGTTCTCTTTCCATCACCTTATATTTAGCTTCCCCCCTCCTCTCCTACCCCCTCCCCACTTGCTCCTGAATAACCATTAAACTACTGATTGTGTCCATGGATTTTGTGTTTGTTTGTTTTTTCTTTGTTGCTTTCAGTTTTATATTCCACATATGAGTGAAGTCATGTAGTTTTTGGAAAGCCACATTCTTCTTGGATTCATTCATTATGTGCTGATAAAAATCATGTGTAACCAAGGCTTCTGAGAACTTTGTGGTTTTTCTAGTGCAAAAAAAAAAAATTCCTTTAATACAGGGTCTGGCAGAAGTAATGCCAGACCCTATACGTGAATGTCTCTCATGAGATGGATAGCAACTTGAAGATTCCACCTAAAGAGTCACCTAAAGTGTGCTTAAGTGTGATATTGTTATGCTACAGACTTACAGCTTATGATTTTGTAGTAAAAATTTTGTTATAGACTACCAACTCATAAAAGAGGGGAGTTATTTGTGCCGGACCCTGTAGATGGCTAACAATAATTGAATTCAATCCCTTTTCTACTTTTCTACTGAGTGCTCCTAAATAATAATTTGTAGGATTTCCCAAAAGACATTTCCATGTTCTACCAACACGTCTTGGTGGTCCTATGCCAACTTTCCCTGCTCTGCCACTTTGAAATTGGCTTCCCTTGCCCTGACACCATTTTGCCCTAAGTAGGACATAGATCTCTCCCTAGCTTCCCCAAAACACAGGTGAGCTTAGACTACATTTAATAAAAGTTAGCAAAGGTTTAGGGATAAAAGAAGCACCACATAAAGAAGTTCATGATTCCTTCAGAAATAGTCACTGGAAGTGCAGAATACAGTGTATTTTGTGTGTATTGTTTTCATCACTGGGGTTTTAGAGAAAATTCTAAGAATGAATATAACATTTTATTGTACCACAACCTTCTATAAGCAAATATTTAACCAAAGAGCCACATGTACTTTTCAAGAAAAAGTAAATACAGGTTTAATATGAAAAAAAACCAAACAACCCAGTCTCTAACTGCTGTGGTTATTTCCTGCGGTAAGTACATTCAATTATTCTCACCCTTGCATTCAGGTTAATGAGGCAAAGAAAAAGGTTCTGCTCTTGAGAAGCTTGAGGAGAGGAGAAGCCCATGTGAAATACCCTGAGAGCAGTGGTCCCATTTATGTCCCAGGGTGGAAGGCAGACAAAAGTGTCTTCATAAATACCACGCATTGTGATTAATATAATAGAAGAATGAGGCAAGTTGTCTTCTCTCAAGAGTTTTGGGAGTTTATACCTATTTATCCATTCATTAACAGTCCTTGACTGTTTGTACTTGGCGATAGATTTTATATTAGAATCTAGAGATAAGTCAAACAAAGTTGCTTTCGAAACTGGCTTTCTTCACTTAGCATAATGATTTTGAGAATCTTTTAAGTTGTGTGTATCAATACCTGTTTTCTTTCATTACTGAGTAGTATTTCATCTTATGAATGTACCACAGTTTCTTTATCACTTCGTCTTTACTTAGTTTTATGCCCTAATTGATTTCCTTGTCTGATTGCATCAGCTAAAACCTGTCTTATAATGTTAAATAGTAGTAGATGGGTATGCTTGCTTTGATCCTGGATATGCTTTTAGTGTTTCCCAGTTAAGTAAGTGAGATACTGTGCTATAGTGGTGTATGGTATGTATTTGTGTGTCTGTGCATGCATGCATGTGTGTGTGTGTGGTGTGTGTGTCTGTTTTCATATTAAGGAAGTATCTCCAAATCACTATTTTCTTAAGAGTTTTTATCATGCATGGCTATTGAATTTTGTCAAAGGCATTTAAAAAATCATCTATGGGAATAATCTTATGATTCTTTCTCCTTAAATGTATTAATAAAGTGAATGATATTAGATGTCCTAATATTGAACCAGTTTTTCATTTCTGTTTTGAGTCCCTCTCGATCATGATGTATCACATTCTTCACATGATTTTTGAGTGTATTTGCTAATATTTTATTTAGTAATTTTGTATTGATATTCATGAAAGTTAGGTCTATAGATTTATTTTTTCATTCTTTCATTATCAGGCTTAGGTTATTCATGTTATATTTGTTTTGAAAGGTAATAAGGGAATTTTCTTCATTTTCAATGCTCTGGAGCAATTAAAAGAACACTGTAACCACCTAGACTTTGAAGGTTTGGAAGAATTCCCGTAGAAAATAGGCTGACCCTGTTGCTTTATGGTACAGCTCCTTAACAGCTTTCTCTAGTTCTTCCATGAAAATTGGTCTATTTAAATTTTCTCTGTCTAATGGAAAAAATTTTGGTAATCTGTTTTTACATAGGAAATTATCCATTTCATTTAGGTTTTCAAATTTCTTTCAAAAGGTTTCAAATTTGCAAAATTTCTTCTATTTCAATGGTTATTTCCTTTTGTTATTTTGAAAATTTTATTTGTGCCTTTTTTCTTGAACAAGTTAATTAGTACTTTTTCTATTTTAATTTTTAAAAAAAACCAGGATTATTCTTTATTAATTAGGTCTAATGTTTCATTCTCTACTATGTTAATTTTTGCTTTCCACTCTTGTGCTTCCTTTTGGTTTACTTTATTGTACTTTTCCTAGTGTTTTTCTGAATTGAGAATTTAATTTATTTTCATTCTTTTATTTTTATTGAAAAAGTCTTTAATGCAAATCATTTTCCTCTGATTACTCTTTTAAATGAATCCTATAACTTTTGGTATTCAGTATTTTTATACTATTATTGTGATCTTTAAGGAAGTCTAAAGTCTTTGTATTTTTCTTTTCAACAACAGTTGTTTAATAGGTTGCTTCTTTTTCCTAAAATAATTTCTGGTTGTATTGTATTGTGATCAGAAAATGTTGTTTGTAATATTTCTACTTTATGGAACTCACTGATATTTGCTAATGTGTACTATGATGATCAACTTTTGTGAGTGTTCCATGTGTGTTTACAAAAAGCATATATTCTCTGTTACTAATGCAAAGACGGTGTATTTTCTATATATCCATGAGATCTACTTCATTATGTTGTTTAAATCTTCTACCTCCTTCTTTACTTTTTTGTCTGTTTAATTTGGCTTGTACTAAAAATGGTGCATTAAGGTCACCTATTATTGGGGCATTTTAATCTGTAGCTCCTTGCATTTCCCATAGTTTTTGCTTTATAAACATGCTTGCTGTGTTATATGGTGTGTGAGTGTGTGTGTGTGTGTGTGTGTGTGTGTGTGTGTACACACATATATTCTTAAGCATTATATCTCTGATATAGAATTTGTGAGAAAAGGTCATGAGATTGGGAAGTTTTCATTTTATTTTTCATTCCTTTTGAGGTAATAGTCGCTTTTGTAGGCAAAAGAATTCAAACAAGCTTGTGGAAATGAATCCTCTAAGACTTTAAGTAAATTACTCCTTGTGGAACAATTTGGAATTCACTGGAAACAGGCTACATGGCAAAATGAAACATAGGCTACATTTGGAATAAATAGAGAAAATGTAAATTTCTAACTTTGAAAATCTTTCATACCTCCCATTCCTTACTTCTAGGGAAAAAAAATAACTAAATGTTTAATATTTTTTAAACCAGTCCAATCTGATCTGTTAAGGAGTTCCTTTAGATAGTGTCCAGTCTCTCTATTTAGGTGCAGAGCCATCCCCCACAAGCACTGTGTTTGTCTCCCTCAGTGGGGATGAATGCTTTCTGTGACATTGTAGTTTGTGAAGAAAGATGAGTTTCCAAGACCCCAACCTCTGTCTCTCTGCCTGTTGGGTGATGTTCCTTGCCTGTCTGAATTCATGCTGATCCCCAGCAAGGACAGCCATAAGCTGGTGTAACCCAGAATGAATTTTTCAGTCCAGATGGTGCCCTCTGGGGTGCTTGTTGGCTGACTTCACTGCAACTCTGTTTCTGCTGGTCGAAAATGCTCTATGGCTACTGTGGCAGTGACTCTATTTCATCCGGGACTATCAGCTTGAAAGTGTGTCAGAGAAACCTCACTGAAGCGGCTTGACAAACAAAAGGTTCAATTTGGATAAAACAAGGAGTTGACAGAGGTAAGTTCAGAGCTGATGTAACTATCCAAAGAACTTGATTTTATTCTCCCTAGCAGCTCTACCATTCTTTGCAAGTAACTTTTGTCCTCAAAGTGGCAAGATGGCTGCTTCACCTTAAGTCTCATGTCTGAATTACAGATGGAAATAAGATAGTAACAGTAAGGGAGACAGAATGGTACTTACGTTACAAAGGCAACGCCAACCCAGAAATCCCCACACGACTTCTGCTTGTATCTCATAGTCCTATGGCTAAGCCAGCTATAAGAAACATTGTGCAAGTTGATATTCCACATGGGCATATCACTTTTATAAGCAAGATTGCAGCTAGGAAGGCTTAAGGGGGACTGGCTAATAAGCAGATGCCAGCAGCATGTGCCATGCACAGCCTGGGTGAACTTGCTCCACCCCTCCCTCGAGAGCTACCTCACTCTCACCCTGTGGAGATGCCTTTGCCAATTTCCCAACCAAACTGTCATATAATTCTCCACTCTTGTTCATTCTACACACAAACCAAGGAAAGAGCAAAAAAAGAAAACCTTAGAGTTTGAGTCTGGTTCCAAAAATAACAGAAAGGCTGATAAAAGATAAACATTCTACAGATAAACTTTGGATATGGTCTTAGAACCAAATACTGGAGAGACCAAAACCAGACACTGAAGGTGTTACCATCCCTGAAACAGGAACTACATAAGGAGACACCCAGGTTTAAAAAGCTTTGCCCCCGAGGGCACGGCCCAGACCACAGATGGGGAAGTGACTAGAACTCTGCTGTCTAATATACTTCTTGTTTGCTGCACCTGGAGAGACAAAATTTGGGACACACTTCTGAGTGTTCTATTCCTCTGCCTTCTGTCTCTTTTCCCCTGTAGGAGGAGGAGGTGTTCCCATCTCTTAGTATCTAGACTTCTTGTACAAAATGTTACTGCCTAGTGAATGAAATCTGGGTCTTGTTATGCAAATTGGATAAGTGATAGAATATAGACCAGTGGTTCTCAATCTGTGGGTTGCGACCCCTTTGGGGGTCGAATGACCCTTTCACAGGGGTCGCCTAAGAGACACCGCTCCTCTATCTGTCTCCAGGCAGGAACGCCCACATGCAGATTCGCCCACATACGAGTACCCGGTGTGATGACATCATCGTGCCAACCCCGTCACATACGCCCCGTACAAATACAGGTGTATGTGACAGGGTTGGCGCCATAATGTACTTATGCGGACCAGTCACACATGTGTAGAGAGCAGTTACTGTGTTGAAAGCAGCTACTCTTTTAAAAGCAGCTACTGTGTTGAAAGCAGCAGTACTGGAGGTAAACCGACACATCATGAATTATAATTACTAGGTAAATGTAAAATCATGTACTGTAAAATCATCTACTGCAAAAAAAAAAAAAAAATCTGTACCATGGAAACTTAATCTGGATGCTGACTGGTCTTTTTATATTCAGCAACCTTCGCACTGACATTGCCTTTTTATGTATACTGTCGCAAAATGTAGCAATGTAGTTTACTGTTGTTATATTAAGACTGTTACCCATGCTACACCATGCTTCAAGACAAAATTTCATTTATTTGTAATTAGACATAAATATTTCACAATATATAATTACATATTGTTTTTGTGATTAATCACTATGCTTTAATTATGTTCAATTTGTAACAATGAAAATATATCCTGCATATCAGATATTTACATCACGATTCATAACAGTAGCAAAATTACAGTTATGAAGTAGCAACGAAAATAATTTTATGGGGGTCACCTCAACATGAGGAACCGTATTAAAGGGCCTTGGCATTAGGAAGTTTGGGACCCACTGATATAGACAATCCATTCTATAGAAAATACCCAGGTCTAAAAGCTGTGATCATTTGACAATCTTATGGATGGTTTTTTAATTTTAGAAATTGATTATGGGTTTTTCCCTGTGTTTTGAGAAGCACTAGCAAACATCAAAGTCACCTGGAAGTTTTGGAGTCAGCAGGCATGGGGTGGAGCCTGAAGATCTACAGTTCTAATAAGTTCTCAGGTGTTTGGGATGTTGCTGGCCTGGGACCATACTTTGAGAGTGACTCACTAGAGCGAATACCCTGTGTTTGAAAAGGAAAAAGAAAAAGTTACTTCAATAATGTTCAAGGCATTTCTGAATGTTATCAGCTACATCCAGGACACCAAAGACCCCTCTCCTCTTCTGAATTCTGAAGGAAAAGTATACACACACAAGTCTAGTAATCCCTAGTAAAAGTGAATGGACACCATAGCAGGGACCTGAGGACAAACTTAGGGATCTTTATTATTCTCTCTGAATGAAGGGAGCTAGTTGCACATATGGGGCCACCTAACAATCAAAGTGTCACAGTCTGAGAAGGTAAAACCAAAAGTCAGACTCAGTGGGACCTGCCAAAAAGAGCTTCTTTGGTCTTCCTATAGAATAAAACAAGGAACCAAAGTGCAGGTCATAGCTGGTCACCACTGGCCAAAAGGGAGAGAGGATAGTCTGTTTCCTGTTTTTCAAAAGTAGAAGTAATAGTAGGAAGTAGTCGAATGGATGTCAGGCTCTCTTAAAATCCCTACATCTTGAAAAAGTCAAGCGCAGAGTTTCTGCTTCCTGGGTATGGAGGGGTAAGCACTTCCTCTTTTCCCAGGGAAGACAGTCAGCTTGGTGCAATAATTCCGAGAGCTGCCTGTGGGAGCCCTCCCTGTGACTTTCAAAATCTCCAGTCAAGAAGCTAAAGCCTACAAAATGTTTCATATATGTTGTTATTGTGGAAACCAGCTAAAAAACTGAATTTCAAGCCTACATGAAATGTGGCAAAACAGACAAAGGATAGTGGCACATGACTGAGGAAGGAAAGGGAAGCATGAAGAAGTAAGCCCAGGAAGTTCTCCAAAAGAGCAAGAAAGGTTTAGGACTCTCTATGCCATGGAAATGATGTAACTTGAGCCAAGTTTCACCAAATCTCCAAGGGGTAGGGTGAAAAAAATAATTTAGTGAGTGCCTCATGTACACCAGGAACTTGGTTCAAAATGGTGAACAAGGAGGAACTTGCTGCCACCCGCTATGATGAGTATATTAGTACACTGAGACAAGTAATTAAAATGCAAGATAAAAAAAGTAATGCTTTGTCCCAGGCATACCCAGCACTAAGTAGGTGTAAGTTCTATTTGATGTCTTGGATGAGACAGAAACTTTTCCAAAAAAAATCAGATATAAAGTAAATGTTTACACATGTATTTTTCAGCTGTGCTGAATCCTCTGTTGTAAACATTGGCACCATTGATTGTCCTTCTATGTTCTCTGCATCACAGGGAAGGAGACGGGACAACATTCCTTATCGTCCCTTGCCAGACAGGACCAGGTTAGAGTCTACCAAGGAGAAGCACCCCCACCTCAAGATTTGGAATGTGTACGAGAAGGAGCCCCATTGTAGTCCAGCAGCTATTGCAGACAGCAGCTGTGTTTCACCTCATGGCTCCTGAAAACCACCATCCCACTTTTAATACCTACATGACTTCTGTTTTCCAAATCACATATACTCTGTATATGTGAAGGGAGTTGAAATGTTTTTGGAAATAGCAGAGACAAAATAAAGGTAGAATCCAGAAGTGAAGGACAAGTGGTTCAGCGATTCTGGAGCACAGAGTATGAGAGTGAGACTGCAGTCTTATGAGGCTGCTTCCATTTGGGAGATTTGTGCCAAATTTTATTAAAAGACTCAAAAATATCTATACCACTAATTTGAGCTTATCGAGATTGGTAGATGCCAGATAAAAGCAGCTTCAGATTGCTTCAGAGTTACTCTTAAAAATAGGCCTAACTAATACTATACCCCAAATTACACCATATCATACCATACTATAAATTCTGTATTGCCTTGCTATTAATATTAAAACACAGTAATGAAAAGAAAATAAAGACATTGTAACACAGTTTGACGATAAAAATCGCTTTGTGAATGCACTGTGCAATTTTAGTTAAGTGACAGTCAAGAAACTTTTCAGCTAAATGAACTTCACTAATATAATTTTTTAACTTCAAGTAACTTAGAAAACACACACATACACACTTAAACCTGTTACAGCCGGGCCAGAGTTTCCTGGGCAGACACCACGTCAGGAGCATCAGGACATGATGCTGTAGCTGGGACAGGATCAGGAGAAGTGGGTGTGGATGGTTCTGGATCTACATCAGTAGATGATGCTGTGCTGGTAAACCTGCGTGCAGCTTTCTTGAAAAATGAATGAATATCAGCTTGCTTTGAGGCCCTGCGCCTCTCACGCAGAATCAGGTGTTGCAGGATGTGCAGCTGCATAACATGCTGAGAAGCGAAGAAGGGTTGCTGTTCTGCAAAATCTATTACAGTTTCAAATGCTGGAGTAGCGCTCTGCCAGGATACTTTTCCACCTCACACCCATCATCATCACTCCCTTTCTCCTCTGCAACATTCATTTTTTTCATAATTTCCAGTAGCTTCTATAATGTCTTCTGTATTATGTGTATGAGTTACTGGAATAGCTTCATCTACAGCAAGTCGGTTGTTGAGTTTATCTCAAGATAAATTCATTTTGTCATCAGCACAGATTAGCTAACTCACAGATTTCATCATAAACTCTGCTGTTGGCAGCTGCACTATTGACTGGAAACCCCTCAAAGTTGACAGAGGATGATGATTCCACAGACACCACAGCTGGCCACAGCTTACTCCAACATTTCTGTAAAGTTTCACTTCTCACAGAATCCCAAACACAACTGACAGTGTAGACAGCATCTATGAGATTATATATTTTTTGAAAGTCCAGAATTGCCCCATCAAAATTAGTCATTTTTCACATGAAGTCACACCTCTAAAACATTTTTGCATTCTGGTATCACTCCTTGATCCATTGCTTGGTTCAAACTTGTGACGTTAGCTGGAAGATAACACACAAAAATGTTGCCATTAACAAGCTCTTCTGAAGGAAGATGTGCATGACAGTTATAGTTATCCAGGAGTAATAGAACTCTACTATTTTCTGGTATTTCTTTTCTTTCTTTCTTTTTCTTTTTTTGGTAAATTTTCTTTAACACTGGAGATAAAGTAATAATGAAACCACTTGGTAACAATTTCTGTGTCCATCCAGCTGTTATTCAGTGCATAATAACCTACAGGAAGCTTAGTTATGCCTTTAAAGCATCTTGGTTTAGCAAATGTACCAGACACACACAACTTTACCTTATAATTTCCCAATGCATTTGCACAAACGAGCGCAGTTAGTTATACGCTCTTTATTTAGTTTGAACCCATGAGCTACCTTCTCATTGCCACCTACCAAAGTAGAATTAGGCAGACATTTCCACATAATCCAGTCTCATCTGCATTATAAATCTGCTCTGGGGTCAAGCCATTTCCGCAACTTCACTAAGCTGTCATGAAGTGAAGCTGCAGCCTCAAAACCAGCCAATTTCTCCTCACCGGACAATCCAGCTTACAGATACCTTGACAAACCTTGAATCAGGTATGCCAGCTACTTGAAATTGAGCACTGTCCTTCAATGTTCATTTTCTCATGGCATTCTCTCACTTTTTCCTGCAACATGAGTCCAGAAATACAACCACCCTCAGACCTTTTCAGCGAAAACCACTCATACAGGGCCTGGTCAAGCACTTCCATTTTCGTTTTATGAAGACTATGATGGTGCTTCACACTCTCATCAGTCTCTTACTTACCGTAAAAGTACTTTTTTTTTCCTGAGACTGAGCCTTAATGTCATAGATTGTTGACAAAGCCACATTAAATTCCTCCATGAGCACTGCACAACTCTCACCTTTGTCAAACCTCCTGCATATTTCCGTCTTCTGCTTCAGGGTAAGCACTATGTGTTTACGCTTACCTGGGACCTGTTTTGGCATATTTGGGGTTGGGGGAGAACACAAAATTTGAATACTAATAAATGGACTGGTGTATTTACACATGTGAATTGGTGGGAGTGGGAAAAAATATGTAGTACTCAAAATGTGAGCTTGTGGCACAGCACGCAATGCGCCAAGTTTAAACTTACATTTCCAATAGAATTTAATATTATTTTAATTTTTATTTAAAGTAATATTATTTATTCATTGTTTTTGCTGGTTGTTTGAGTTCCTGTTAACAGAGAGTCTACTACTGTATTTGAGCAGTCTTTTTTCACACTGCTCATATAGCACTAAAGAAAAATACTTGCAATTTTTCATATTTTAAATGAATTCATCTTTGATTTTATTAATAAGGGTTTTGTCTTCAATGGGCAATTGTTTGGTCCCCTTCTGGAAGGTATTGCATGTTTTGTATACTTTAAAAATTTTTAGTGTTTCTTAAAATTTTTCTATAAAACATTCCATAACCATAATAATAATTTCCTTTACTATCTCTCCATCTAAAAGTATTTCTTGCATGTGCAATTTAGTCCAAGCTGTTTTATACCTGGCCCAAGTTACAAGTTCAGATCCTGTTAAAAATTGTTTAAGATTTTTTTTGTTGGACTTTTAATTCTGGCTTCAGTTACTAGCTTTGTCAATTCTGTTTTTGAT
Organism: Lyroderma lyra; assembly: GCA_004026885.1. Classification (NCBI taxonomy): domain Eukaryota; kingdom Metazoa; phylum Chordata; class Mammalia; order Chiroptera; family Megadermatidae; genus Lyroderma; species Lyroderma lyra. The sequence continues at coordinate 19,732 of PVJL010011427.1, read as the reverse complement.
TGTTGAGAGGAAATGTTTTATCAAACTACCCATGCCTTTGCTGAAAATGTCTCTAACAGTTTTTGTTTTTGTGGTTTTGTTGTACTGCAACAAATTGCAATTGCTATTTGTCATGAATTTTGTAACATGCAATAGACACTCAGTTAACTGGCTCCCACAGGGACTGGTATGCAGTATGATTTAAAAAACAAATATGGTGATGGTGAATGCTGCTGCTGAGTGCCATCCAATGGGAAGTCAGGGATCTTCGATACGTGTTGAACCTTAGTAACAGTGTGTGACAAGTTTCAACTTGTTCAGTGCAGTCAGTCAGTTGTGAGTTATGGTTGAGAGAAAGTGTGTTTTAAAGTGTGCAGTAAATCATGGATTCTGAACAATACATTAACATAAATTTCTGTCAAATGGAAACATTGTGGTGTGTCTTCATCCAACATATTCACCAGATCTGACACCATGTGACACTGGCTCTTCCCCGAAGTCAAAATGACCATGAAAGGTAAACGTTTTGAATTGATTCAAGACAACGAGGCAGCCACAACAGTGCAACTAAAGACACTCACAAAAGAATTTCTAGAACTGTTTTAAAAGGGGCAAGAATGATGGGATCAGTATATTTGAAGTGAGGGGGAGGACTTTGAGAGGGATTCATGGCAATGTGTGTTTTTTCTACAATAAATTTTTAAAATCTAAACATTCACTGTATTTTTTTATCTTACTTTGTGGATGCTGGATAAATGTACTCAGCACTCTCAAACAACTGATAAAACTCTCAAGTAACAGTCAAAACTCTCAAGCAACCAGCACAAAAAAATCTTCAATTGAGCTCCAGTTAACTGGGAATCTACTCTATCTTCCTCCAGTTTCCTTTTCTCTTTCCTATCCCAGTCACAGTACTCACTTAGTCATCTCCATTCATTCTGTATCAGTATCCTTCCTTCATTGTAAAGTTAAAATTTGTCCATACTTGTTTTTTATTTGCAATAGCCATAGTTTATTTTGTAAGTTTTTTAAATAATATTTTTATTTTTCAATTACATTTGACATACAATATTATATTAGTTTCAGGTGTACAACATAGTGATGAGATATTTATATAACTTACAGAGTCATCATTCTGCTACATCTGGTACCCATCTGACACCATACATAGTTATGACAATATTACTGACTGTATGCCCTGTGCTGCACTTTACATCCCTGTGACTATTTTATAACTATGAATTTGTACTTCTTAAGTTTTTCCCTTTTTTTACCCACACTTCTGGCCCTCCTCCTATCACCCCAACAAATCCAGTGCACATCTGACACCACACATATTTATTACAATATTATTGATATATTCCTTATGCTATCCCCTACATCCCCATAACTATTACTTTGTGACAACCAGTTTGTACTTCTTAATCCCTTCCCTTTATTTCACCCACTCCCCCAACCCTCCTCCCATCTGGCAATAATCCAAGTGTTTTTTTCTATCTATGAATTTGTTCCTGTTTTGTTTATTTATTTTCTTCTTTATAGTCCACCTATAAGCGAAATCAATTTCCATCTGTCTTCCTCTGCCTGACACTCCATGCAGTACACTACCCTTCATGTCTTTTGATTGGAGCTTTTAATTTATTTAAATTGAAAGTAACTGTTGATATTTATATAGCTATTGCCATTTTATTAGTCATAATTTTGCTTCCCCTCCCCCATCTTAAAGAAATCCCTCTAGCATTCCTTGTAGTACTGGTTTAGTGGTAATGACCTCCTTTAGCTTTTTCTTGTCTGGAAAGCTCTTTATCTGTCCTTCAATTTTGAATGATGGCCTTGCTGAATACAGTAATCTTGATTGTAGATCCTTGGTTTTTTTTCTGCCAGTCCCTTGGCCTGCAAAGTTTCTGTTGAGAAATCAGCTAACAGTCTTATGGGAGCTCTCTTATAAGTTACTAGTTGCCTTTCCCTTGCTGCTTTTAGGGTTCTCTCTTTGTCTTCAACTTTTGCCATTTTAATTATAATGTGTCTTGGTGTTAGCAGGTTTAGGTGTATCTTGTTTGGGACTCTCTGTGCTTCCTGGGCTTTCATGTTTATTTCCTTCACCAGATTAGGGAAGGTTTGAGTCAGTATTTCTTCAAATAAGTTCTTCTTCCCTCGCTGTCTCACTTTTCCTCCTGGTACCCCTATGATGTGAAAGTTGTTATGCTTGATGTTGTCCCAGAGTAATCTTAAACTACGCTCAATTTTTTTGGATTCCTTTTTGATCTTGTTATTCTGATTGGGTGTTTTCTGCTACCTTGTCTTCCAAATCACTGATTTAAGCCTCTGCTTCATGTAATTTGGTGATGCTTTCTATCCCATTCTTAATTTCAGTTATTGTATTCCTTATTTCTGCCTGGTTCTTTGGTTCTTTTTAATGGTTGCTGTGTTCCTCTTTATGCCTGCTCTTTGTTGAAGTTTTCACCAAGTTCCTTGAGCATCATTCTAACCATTGTTTTGAGCTCTGTTTCTGCTAGGTTGTTTGCCTCCAACTCATTTAGTTCTTTTCTGGAGTTTTCTGCTGTTCTTTCATTTGAGGCATACTTCTTTGTTTCCTCATTTTGGGTGCCTCTCTGTGTTTGATTCTATGTATTAGGTAGATCTGCTATGTCTTCCAGAATTGCTAGGAAGCCTTATGTAGTAGGGCCCTGTAGGGCCCTGGCACATTCTCCTTGGTCACCTCTATAGGTGTTCCTATAGATTTTTTTTGGTGCCAATGCTGTGTCTGGAGCTACTCAGCAAAATTCTCAGAGCACACTGAGACCAGTTGCTGCTCATCTGGGGCCTTTGAACTCTTCTTATAGTTTTCCAGGAAAGATTGCAATTATGGGCATGGCTGGCTATTCACTAGAAAAAAATGCCTCTTTCATTTGAGGAGTTGGGTGGGGCGGGGCCCAAGTGAGCTGGCAGGGTGGAGTAAGCAAAGATCACCAGACCAATTAGATTCAGATTTGGCCATGTGGGAGTGGGCACAAAACAGAAAGCATGGCACCAGCTAGCCTGCTACGCTGGGGTAAGATCCAACTCAGGAAAAGTGAAGACTGTCCTCCAGCCCTTGCCCTAAAAAGCACACCTCAGTCTACCCCTGTATGCTTCCAATGTCCCCTGAGTCACTGTCTCTCTGCCAGAGCACAAGGTGAGTGTCTGAAAATGACTGAGTCTGTGTATGGGCACTTCAAGAGGCTTTCTGGGTTTCCTGCAGCCTTCTGTCTCACACAGATGATCAGAATCCACTCTCTTTTTCATAGTCAGATATGGGGCTCCTCTACCTAGCACCATTACTCTGAACTTTGTAGGGGGCTGGGGTCCCTCATTCCTCTGGGGGGACCTCTGTGGCTAAGATATCCTTTCTGATACTTGCCTGCCACACTAAAGTTTGTGGCTAGGCTGTTTTGTGCCTCCGCCCCTCCCACCAGTTTCCACATGGGCTCTTCTTTGTATCCTTAGTTATAAAACTTCTGTTCAGCTAGACTTCAGATGGTTCTCCAGGTTGGTTGTTTTATAATTTAATTGTAAATTTAATGTGCTCATAAGACGAAGTAGGCAGTGTTTACCACCATCTTACATCCATCATCCCATACTTGTATTTTAACTTACAAATTAATTACAAATAAAACGATAATCAGTATTTAAATGTAATTACCAACTACAATGTAGGTAGGTGGCACTGTAACTCATGCTGTCTACATAAAGTACTCAAATACAAGTGTTACATCAGTGTGCAAAAATTTGATTCAAAAGGATCAATCTGTTGGCATTGACTAGATAAATGACAATGTGTTTAGGTGTAATACTAGAAACAAGGCATGTGGCTGACACTAGAATTGCAATACAGCAATAATATGTGACACAACAGTGAGAGTGAAATGTATTTCTACCACAACAACAAAGCTGTGTTTCATGGTAAAATAGTTTACACTGTTCAGTTTTTAAATTTAAATTTAAATTAGATAATATTTAAAATTAGATAAAATTTAAATTTTTAATTAGATAAAATTTTAAATTCAGTTTCTCGACTCTACCAGCTACCTTACAATTGCTCTATAGCCACAGTGGCTACCATATTGGATACTGCAATTTCTAGAAAATACTCCAATATTTGGACATACTTCTCAAGAATCCATGAGTTAAAAAAAAAAAAAAGACGTCAGAAATAGTATAGAAAATATTTTAAATTGAAATAATAGTGAAAATAAAATATACAAAAATTTATGAGATATAAATAAACATGCATGGCGGGAAATTTTATAGCTTTCTAGCCTTATGTTAGAAAAGAAGAATTTTTAATAGTTTACAGGATATTGTAGATCAAGCTTGTCCAACCTGGGCTCGTGGGCTGCATGCAGCCCACGATGGCTTTGAATGCAGCCTAACTTTCTTAAAACATTACAAAAATTATGCATGAACTTTTTTTTAGCTCATCAGCTATCATTAGTTTTAGTGTATTTTGTGTGTGGCCCAAGAAAATTCTTCTTCCAAAGTGGCCCAGGGAAGCCAAAAGGTTGGACACACCTTTTAGATAATATGCTGGTAGAGACTACGGATATTATTATCTTCTTCTGAAGAATATTGAGTTCGTTCATAATTTAAGAAGGTCTGTAAATTATGGGCAGATCATTTTTACTTTGGGGAGGCTTTGTTTTAGACTTTATTTACAAGGGACTACTTCAATTTTGCTCTTCCTTAAAAAACTGCATTCATTCTTCAGGACTTTGGAGAAAACCAGCCAAGGACTCAGGTACCTAGAACTAGACAAAGGCTGTGAAGATACAGCTGTAAACCAGAGGTGCCCAATCTTTTGGCTTCCCTGGACCACACTGGAAAAAGAAGAAATGTCTTGAGCCACACATAAAATACACTACCACTAACAATAGCTGATAAGATTTTTTTTAAAAAAGAGGTCACAAAAAAATCTCCTAATGTTTTAAGAAAGTTTATGAATTTGTGTTGGGCCTCATTGAAAGCCGTCCTGAGCTGCATGTGGCCCATGGGTCACGGGCTGGACGAGCTTGCTTTAGCCAAATCCCTTTGTCCTGATGTGGTTTTTTTACTACTAAAATATGACCCTTTTGGTATTTCAGTGGGATACTTGGTGGATTGAAGCCTCAAATTCTGTCTTTCCTGCTGTGGGCAACTGCTGGCATCTCTTTCAGCCTTCCAGAACAGTTTCCCCCAAACCCTTTGGAGATTTAAGTTCCTGGGTCAGCCAAAAATTGGAGGGGAGTTTATATGCAGAATTTCTAATCCCCTCATCCCCACAACTCTGTTCTTCTTAGGAGTTCCCCCATCAATTTCTACCTGCTCTAGCTGCCCACAAACTCCATCTTCTTTCTCTCAGGTCATTGTGAGTTTCTGCCTTGAGTCCTGTCCCTGTGTCAGCAGGCAGGAAGTACTCTCAGAGGGAGAAGCCACATCACTGTGGCGGTGGGGGGTTCCCTTACCTTGACCTTAGGATATTGACTACAGGTTGGCTTCCCTATAGTATCTGTCTGTATTTGGTCACTTCCCAGTGCCTTCAAACAGTTGTTTTAAAATTATTACATTTTGTATTTTAACAGTTTATCAATGTTTTCCAGGAGAATTGGAAGCTGGAAACCTTCTCTGAGACTTTTAGCAGCTGCTTTGAGCCACCAAGGAGGAAACAAACTTGTGCTCATTTGGGCTCTTCAAATTGCCCAAAACCCTGTTTTTCATGCTTTGATCCAGCGTCAAGGTATTTTTTGAAAAATAGCAAATTCTAAAGTTCACTATTTTTACAGCCGTGGCCAAGACAACTCTCTCTCCCCACCCTACCCCTGCCCATGCCATGTCTTTCTTACTGATTCACAGACTGTGGAGTTTTCTAGAACATGCCCACACATGCTTCCCCATTCTCTGAGCCGGAGGGAGTGACAGCAGGGTGGCAATGTCTATCCCTCCTGAAATGCAGTGGGAGGCATCTTCCCTGGTTTTTAGTAATAAAGAAGAGAAAACATCATATTTGATATAAGTAAATATAATTCCTGTAGAATTTTTAGTGAATGACATATTTTGAGTGACTTGCCGTTTTAGAGTCACTGAATGAGTATCATTTGGTAAAATGCTTGTATTTCCTATTATAAAATTAATTAAGCTAACAGAGATAAAACAACACTTAAAGAAATTGATCTTATCCTAATGGAAATGCAGATGGCTTTAACTTTTATTCAATTGTTCTGAAGTTGTGAGTCTGCTCACTTAGAAAGAAAATGGCCTAATCATGTATCCTTGAAGTTTTTACCAATTCTCTGAAACTTAACACATAAATGTAAGATGGTTCCAACTGGAATACCAGTAAGGTTCTTCTCTGAAAATAAACAAGTGATTTTAATTTTTACATAAAAGAATAAATGCCTGAGAATAACAAAGGAAATATAAAAATAAGAAAATCAAAGCTAGTATAATCAAATTAATATTTTATTCATATAGAAAAGTAGAAAACAAGAACAGAATTGAAAATCTTGATGTGGATCTTAGGAAGTGTGAAAATTTAATAGGTGATAAATATTTTGTTTCAGTACAGTGGAAAATGGAGCGCTTATTTAATAATCAGTTCTGGCACAAAGGCTATTGTAAGTATACACCAAGGTAAGTGTTTGTTCTACTTGAGACACTTTTCTGAATCTTTTAGCAAAAGAAATGCTCCAGCTTTCTTTGGAGTGCACTGTGTCTGGAAAAAGTGGGTGTCAGGGCTCCAGACTGGGACATCAGAGGTCCTGACAAGGCGTGTGACAGTAGAGGATCTCTGAGAGGCAGACCTGAGGCTGTGTCTCTGATTTCTGATTGTCCCCCAATACTGTCACCCCCTCCCTCACTTCCCACCCCTTCCAGGAGAAGATAGCTAGAGATCTTATCCCACTCAGCTTGAATAAAAGGAAAAGAAGAGTCTCTCGGGAAGCATTTCCCCCTCATATCCCATTTTCAGCAGTTGCTCAGACTCCCCAAGGAGCATCTTGAACCTCAGAGAAGCTGAGGTGCATTTGAGGTGCGTCAGTCTCTTTGTGAGGTTAGGTGGCACCCATCAGAGGCCAGAGGCAGACCAACATCCTGCTGTCTTCTGGTTCTATTCCATGTCACTTCCTAGGAACCCCGTGTGTAGGAGCAGAACTCCAGGAAGATATCCATGCAGTTCTCCCTCATCAACAGGCAGGATGCTCCATGAAATATTTAAGTCATTCAATCGCTACCTTTGTAGATTCCCTTTCTTCTCTGCTTCACTCCATTCTACACCTCCAAATACCTTGCTACAGCACCCATTTACACACTCAAACACTCATCCCATCCATGATTTCTCCCCACTATCAAGTGAGAAGAAAAGGGGTTGCAGATTAGGCTGAGACAAGGTTGAAAACACCTTTGCTTTCTAACACCAGAAGGCAGATATAGTGAGAGGGAAAATGGCAGGTGTATGACCGCCCTAACCTGAATCCACTGTAGGGAAGTGCTTCTCTTCTGCCAAGTCCCCTTGGCACCTCCTGGGGCCTCCATGTCCTGTATCCAGGTCTTCCTGACCAGGCCTGGCTTCTTGAATACCCCCACCCCACTTTGCTCATCATTCCCACCAGGAAGTTCCCACAGAGCTCATTTGTTGTGATTTGATGGCCTCTTTCAGGAGGTGAATAAAAAAGCTTCTCCTGTCCCCTTCCCTGTTTCTACTGGCTTTCTCCTCTCCAGCCCAACAGTTATCCCTCCCCACATGTCACAGAGTCATTTTTACATCCTGTTGCACCACACACAGCAAGTACCTTAGAAGTCATTGTGCCCGCCCCCTTTACAGGCCAGGGCATAGTGCAAGAAATGTGAAGTTGCCTGGTCAATGTCCCACACTCATTTGCTTTCAATGCTTGAGGAGAGAGTCCAGCGACCAGGACACTGTGGGGGTTACACGGAAGAAGGAAGCACAGGCATGTCTTCAGGAAGCTTTGGTTGAAGATAAGACCTTCAAAAGCTGCAATGCCAGTGCGATGTGAGGTTCCATATGAGAAGAGTGTGCTGGAAGATGTGATGAAGGACCTGGATGTGAGCTGGGAACTCTGGAACCCGTGTCGACTTACCATACCAGACACTGGTCTGAAGCCTGGGAAGTTCAGTGACCCTTGGGATAGAGAGGACGAGTGATGGCCTAGAAGCTGGACATGTGGGCTGAGGGAGGCTCACAGGAAACAGCTGTCCCTTGCTGGAGCCCATTTTTGCCCTCTGCTAAAACAGGTGTGTGTCCCTCTCAGGAGATAATTGTGAGTTGCCTCAGATGCCTTCTGGATTTGGCACAGACCCACCAGCCAGGACTCCTCACTGTGTATTTTCTCAGAGCATCATTCCTGGATTATTTGCCTTTCCCGCCCTTCTCTGAGCAGAACATTCTGAAAGTAGGGGTAAGCCTTGTTGCTGCAGCCTTCATTTTCCCACAGGACTACCTCAATTTTCTCCATGAGCTCCTTCAGCTGGGCCTCCTGCTCAGCCCCCTCTGCTCTGTTGTTGAAGCCACAGTGGCGCCGCTCACATATCACATCCAAGTGGGCAAGGACCTTGTTGTCGGTCTCTCGCACATACTCATCCAAAGAGCCACCATCCAGGTCTTCCTTCCGGGTGAACACCAGGATGGTGTAGGCCAGGATGCCCTCTCCAAAGACCTCCTGGAGGCGCCTGACCACCGCCTGGTCCTCCTCTGTGAAACGGCCCAGCTCTGTCACCAGGAGCACTGCATGAGGAACTGGGGAGGAGAAGGCAATGTCTGTATAGATGCCCTGAGCTGCCACCTGTGGAGGAGCCTGGAAGGACAAAATGTCAGGGGTGTCTATCACCTCCAGTTCCTTCCCAGCCCATCTGCGTCTCTCTTTCTGAAAGGCCTTGGTCACAGGGGTGGCACTGAGTTTGGACTCGAACACTTTCCTGCCAAGGATGCTGTTTCCTGTAGCACTCTTCCCACTTCCGGTTTTCCCCACCAGGATGAGCCGCAGTGTCTTGGGGCTCTGTTCCATCTCCCCCAGGTCTAGAATCATCAGGAGAAAGCAGAATGGTTGGGGTTAGAGCCCACCCACCCCATTTAGCTTCATCAGAGTCCTCAGCCCCAGACATGCTCCATGACCTCAGGGACAGATTGTCCTGAGTGATGTGAGGAAGACCGTCATCTGTACCTGAGACCTGCCCTGGGCTCGTGTGCTTTTTCCTTTTTTTATAACTATTTTTTTTTTGGTAAAATATACATAACAGAAAACTTGTTTTACTATTTTTAGGTGTACAATTCAGTGACATTAGGTCATCACTATTATGCATCTCAAGAATTTTTCATCATCCCAAACTGAAACTCTGTCCCCATGGATCAGTAACTCCTCATTCTCCCCACCCCCAGCCCCTGATAACCACCATTCTACTTTCTGTCTCGATGAATTTTGCTATTCTGGGGACCTCAGATAAGTGGAATACTGCAATATTTGATCTTTTGTGTCTGGTTTTTTCCATTTAGCATAGTGTTTTCAAGGTCCGTCCATGCTGTAGCATGTGTCAGAATTTCCTTCTTTTTCAAGGCTGAATAATATTCCATTGGATAGATGAACCACATTTTGTTTATTTTTATATATGGATACATTTTTGCTATTGTGAATAATGCTGCTGTGAACATTGGTGTACAAATGCCTGTTTGAGTCCCTGCTTTAAGTTCTTTGTGGTATATATGCAAAAGTAGAATCACTGGATAATGTGATAAAATACCCTATTTTTATGTTTAGGTTTGACACTTCTTCCCAAGGTCACCTGTTTTCACCCAGATGAAAATCACCCATCACAAATATGGGTCCCTGTGCTTCCCTAAGTGTTCCTGAGTGGTAAGGATAGAAGTGTGTGGTCTCTGTGTCTATATCTTGTCCTTGAGGTGACGGACCACATCACCTCCTTCAGCTTTTCCAACAGGGAATGTTGCGGGTGTAGGACCTTTCAGCCAGACCCCAGGCTCGACAGCACAGAGGCACAATGGGGTTCACGTTCTTCACCTACATACTGGGAGTTCGAGCTGAGCATTCTCACCTAGCCAAATATCAGAACCATCAACAGAGAGACTTGAAGATGCCAACCTAATATCGAGAAACCTAATGTCAAGATTTTTGGAAATGACTGGGGCTGAAAGGCAGGAAGAAAATTTTATGTCAGGGCCTTTTCAGTTGCAGACCCAGAGCACCTGGAGAAGTGCTGAATGATGGCCGATTTCTGAGTCTGTGCACATTGAAGACACTGATGTGTTTCAACAATAGAGCCCTAAGCCTCCTAAAGCAGGGTCGGCACCCTTGGCTGGCTGACCCACCAACCACTTCTGACTGATGACATTGGCTCCCTCCAGCTTCTTCCAGGTGGTTTGAAAGAAATGTGAGTGAGTGGGTGGGAGTTTCAAGGAAGCCTGGAAGGTGGGACATTCATCCCTGCCTTCCCAGCCAGGCTGAAGTTGAGTGAAGACAGTGACTCCATCTGGAGCCAGTGCATGCCACTGGACTCGCCACCAAGTACATCACTTCAGCTTTGGAGAAGACTTTTGAAGTAATTTTTAAACTCGGTTGCGACCAGAAAGGGTAAATCAGGTGTCAGCACCTGTATTGGTAATTTTTCTATACCGTTTATTAATATGACTTTTTCCCAATGGCTCAAGCCACTGATGTCTATATAGTAAAAAACCATTTGTATTAAAATACATAATTAATCACAAAAAGTTTATTCTCACCTGGAAAATGGATGGATTTCCAGCATTCCTAAATTCTGTCTCTTCAGATTCGATGATGAAGTTGAGCCCATTACAGTTAAGTGTCTGACCCTGATGAAGTAGTTTTTTGGGGAGGGAACCCCTTGAGAAGGCCCAGCCCAGTTCTGAGGTAGTAGCCGAGCACACCCTGCTTGTTAATGTGGTGCTTTGATGACCCTGAGCACTCTCACATCTGAACCAGCCAAGTGCCCACATAGGGTCGGTTGGCTTCCAAGTCTCCTCCAAGGCAAGTCACCTTGTCACACCCACCTTCCTGAGGAGAAAAGTGCAAACCCTTCCCTTGAGATAGGCACAGAGTCAGCAAAGGGAGTGCCAGCTGCCATCCCTTGTCTCTTTTCTCCTTATGCCTGTTGGCAGCCTTTCCCTCAAGGGTTACCCAAAGGCCCTCTGATGGCCACCTGGGCAGGTAAATCTTTGACTGGGTTAAACCCCAAGAGCACCCCTTGTCTATCAAACATCCCCGTCTGCACATCTCTCAAGTTCATTTATGCTAGAAAGTAATTTTACCTCCCAATACGTCTTGTTTAGGATGCTGGGACAGCACTCCTGTGGGATTGTCTGGGAGAATCAGTTCATATTCTTCTTCCTCCATCTAGAAAAAATAATAATATGTCTTACCGATTTTTAAGAGGGGCCTGACTTTGCCTTTCTCTTGTCAGAAGAAAGTTTGTTGCACTCTCTAGCTTCTTTAGGATCTCTCTCTCTCTCTCTCTCTCTCTCTCTCTCTCTCTCTCTCTCTCTCTCTCTCTCTCGTCTACATTGTGAATTTAAGAGATTCCATGGAGAAGGTGCCATTAGCCTGCAGCCTGAGGAGCTGTTCTGTGAGGAGGACAAAGGAACAGGGAGGCAGAAGTGTCCTGACACTGTGTCCTGAGGGTGGTGGGAAGATGTGTGGCCAGAATGTGCTGGAGGGCATAAGCAGGGAGCTGGGGTGAGGGGCTGTGGGCTGGGGCAGATCTTAGTACCAGAAAGAGCAGACCAGGATTTATGGGTAAGGAAGGCTTATCAGTGAGATGGTAGAGAACCAAGAGGTGGGTGGCCAGGTGCTGTTGTGCAGAGGTTGACAGCCTTGGCACAGGCACGTCACGGTGTGGGGGACAGTCTGCTGGGAACTGGGGGACCTCAGTGCTCATCTCTGCAACCATCAGGATGGTTATTCTGCCTGGGCCTCAGTGTGAATGCTGTACCTGAACTGGATGTCCCTGGGGTCCCTTCCCCTATAAGAGTCCCACCTATTTTATGACATTTTCTAGAGCAATTCCTAGCCCTCTTTGCAAAGAGGGCCATATCTCTTTAACTAGAATCTCTGATTATCTTTGGGATGAGAGAGCAATGTACCCTTTCTTCAACCTGCACTGCCTCACGGGCTAACATAGTTCCTTATTTCAGTAGCCCATCTTGTTCTATCTGCTCAATACTGTCTATGGCATTGGGGAGGAAACTGCATAGCCCCATGATTGTTTTCCAAAACATGTAGGATACTCGGGACATTTACAGTCAGCAACCATCTCTATATGAAGACTCCAGGTCCCAATGGATCATACTCTGAACCGTGCCTCACACCTTGGCCACACTTCATAGTTTTTGTCTCCGACATAAATCACAGAGCAGACGTATCAGCCTCTTAACGTTTCTCAGGAAGAAAGTGAAACTCACAGAAGCATCTCCCCCAAGAGTAAGCAGTGAGTTTGATGCAGGGCACAAAGCGTACCAAGTTCTACTAACATGTTACTCATAGCACTTTCTATTACACTACAAACACACACACACATACACAACACACACACAGACACACAAACGTAACACATGCAATATGCCATACACATACACTCACAAACAGAAAACACATACACTCACAAACATATAAACACACATATACACACAACACACACATAAACACAACACACAAGTATGATATACGCATATATTCACATATAAACACACACACATACATACACAGCACACACATAAACATAACACACACAAACATGACACACGACACTCACACATACTCCCAAAAAGAGCACACACATACATACACAGCACACATACACACCAACATAATACCCACAAAAACACCTACACACATATACTTAAACACAGCACTCATGCTCTTACACACACACACACACATACACAAGCATACACCTCACACACAGACACACTCACCCATACCCTCAGACTCACCATGTTGCTGGCCGGTAGACAAAAGAAATAGCCATGTCTGCTGACTCTAAGTCCCATGTGCTCTTGAGAATTCTTTGTCTCTCCTTTTGAGGCTGATCCATTATAGGCTCCTGGGAGAAGTGAACGGAGGTAGAAGAAAGCATCAAAAGCATATGAATACAGAGAGGACATCACTTATATTTTTCAGCCAAATGTGATAGAAAGCTCAGCTCAAGAACTACGCAGGAAAGAGCAGCTGTCCATTGTGAGACGGAGAAATAGGAAGTGGGTAGGAACACCCAGGGCCAGGCCTTCCGGAGCCTGAAAGCGTGCTGTTTGCGTTTTGTCTGCAGCCTTGGTAATATAAACAGGAAAAGCAAGAACACGAGACTGGTATTTTTATCCTGAATTAGCATAACTAGAACTCACTGGCTGCAAAAAAAGCAACAGATACTTCAGAAAATTTTGTGCCAGGAGAATGTTTTTTGGTTTTGGTTGTTTTGTTTGTTTGTTTTTGGGTTTTTGTGTGTGTGTGTTTGTCTTTTTGTTTTTTTACCTATCTCTTCCTTTTTCTGAGAATGGCCCAATTCCTACAGATATCCTATACCTTCACAATCGAGACAAACATTCATTGTCTCTTTTCTTCCCCTAACTCTTCCTTCCTTTAAATACATCCTCTCAAGACAAGGCCTTTAGAATTGGACTGAAGCATGGGCTCGTCCTGAGTCTTGAGTCACCTGCCTCCAGATAGGAACTACATCACCAAATCTCCTGGGTCTCCCTTTTGCTGACTGTACATCTTGGAACTGTCAGCTTCATAATCACATAAGCCAATTCCTTATAATAAATCATATGAGTCATGTCTTAATAATAAATATATATTCTTCATAATAAATTAATCTTTATTTACGTGTGTGTGTGTGTGTATACACACTCTGAGTGGTTCTAATATTTGCTTTATGTTGTTAGAGTGTTTTTTCTTGCCTGTTAGCATGTCTTCTAATGTTATTGAAAATTGGACATGACACAGCAGACACTAGGAACTGAAGTAAATAGGCCTAGAGTGTTTTGTCTCACCTGTTGTCTGTGGATTTCCCTAAGGACCCCTTCTTAAATAGTTTGTCTCTTACAGTTTTTGCAGCTTTAATTTACTGTAGTTATCCTGGAGACCTACTGATGTGGTAGTCTTGGGATTAAATCATATTCTTTCAGTGGGTCTGTGTCTCTGGACAGTGATCACCAGTTTGTTTTAGCTTTTCCTCCCTTTCTCCCACTTTAGGTGACACAGGTCCAATATGGTAACCTCCTAGTTTTTCCTCCTCATTTTATTACAAACTCTTTCTTCCCCTCTGTGTTCTGGCTTTGATGAACTTCCTTCAATTACCTGAATGCTTCATTCCACCTTTTTTTCTCTAGAACTGCTATGACAGCATAACCAAACTGTTACTCAGGGAATGTATTCTATTATAAATAAGTTTGGCAAATATTTTGGAGTTTTAATGGAGGTTTGGAGATTCAAAGTGTTCACTGTTAACATTTTTAAATATAATATTTCAGTCACTGATAGACCACATATAAGACAGTAGTCCCATAAAATTATAAGGGAGCTGAAAATTCCTAATGCCTAGTGACTTCATAGCCATTGTAACATCGTAGCATGAGGTATTATTATTCACATGTTTGTGGTGGTGTTGGTGTAAACAAACCTATTGCACTGGCAGTCATATAAAAGTACTAATAACATATACTGCATTTTTCCTGGACCCTTTCTATGTTTAGTCATGTTTAGATAAACCAAGTACTCACCATTGTGTTACAATTGCCTACAGCATTCAGTACAGTAACAGAATATACAGGTTTGTAGCCTAGGAACAGGCTAAGCCATAAAGCCTAGATATGTAGTAGGCTAGATCACCTAGCTTTGTGTAAGTGCCTCTGTAATGTTTGCACAATGACAAAATCTCCTAATGATGCATTTCTGAAACACTTCCCAGTCATTAAGCGACTTACGACTATTCACTGAAACCATTAAAGAAAGAAATTGCATGTATAAAAAATGTAAAGGTAGATGTAAACTTATCATTACCTGGGAAAAACAATAAGATAAACTGAGAAGCTTTGGGTACAAATTTGATGGGTACAAAATTAAATAAAAATTATAAAAATTGACTAACATACAAACAATAGCCAATTAGATACAACTTGTGATTTTTTAAATAACAAAAAATTAATAAAATGTCTAAAATAAGCTTTAAAATTGTGTTAAATATCTACATAAAGAAAACTTTAAGAAATTTCTGAGGATATGGAGCAAATGGAAGTCTCACATAATGTTTAATGGAAGAGTGAGTTGGTCGAAGCACTTTGGGAAACTGTGTAGCATCTAGGAAACCTGAGTATTAGGCATAGTCAATATCCGGTCATTCTACCCCGAGGAGGTAACGTCTATAATATTCTACAGTGGTGATAATAAGAATAGAAAAAAACACCTGGAAACAGTGTAAATGCCCATTAACGATAAGTATTCTCACTACCTAAAAAGAAAGAAAAGAAAATGCTACCAATGTGAGGTGGTAAATATGTCCATTAGCTTGATTGTGGTGAATATTTCACAATATTTGCTTCTACCAAATCATCAAACTGTACACCTTCAGTAAATACAATTTTTACTTGTCAGTTATACCTCAATAAAGCCAGAAAATAAAAAGTGCTAACAAATATTTTTGAATGAAAAGGATAATCAATATAACCCAAAATAATTGGGCTAATTATATACTCATATAAATTATACATAAAAATCGAGTTATAGTAATATAATAGAATAATTTACCAGTGAGAATACACAATTTATTGCTACATATTATAATATGGTCAAATCTCAGAACATAGTGATTAGCCCCCCCCAAAAAAAGCCAGATACAAAAGAATATATAGTACACGGTTCCATTTATATAAAGGGCAAGAACAGCTAAAATCATTCCATTAGAAGTCCAGCTAAAAGTCACTCCTGGAGGGTACAAAGGTACTTCTGGGATGCTAACAATATTTTGTTCCTTTATCTGAGTGCTGATTACTCAGTTGTGTTCAGTTTATGACAATTTGGTGAGCTGTAAATTTATATCCCTTTTCTTTACGTATATTATACCTCAACAAAAACTTAAAATTGAAAAAATGAAGTGTCTCATGGACACATACGAGCACATAGACCAAAACAAAATACAAAGGTGAGTTATATACCTGGAAAGGAAAACTCTCTATAATAAAAATGTCAGTAAATTCTTCCAAAGTGTACCGAGAAATTTAATTCAAGTCAGTTTTTTTGTAAAGCCCCTGTAATTTTTTCTTTTGTCCTAGAGAGAGACGTTGGTTCTCAAGTACAGATGTAAACATACGTATTAGTATAGCCAGCTTCCAGAAGGACTGAAGTCATCTCAGATGAAAGTCTCTTAAGGAACGCCCCCCAAGCTCTGCTTTCCACGGCCTGGGCGGGTGTGACGTGAAGCCAGGACCTTGCCTCCCCAGCGCCGCCCAGCTTCCCACTCCACTCAGGGAGGAAGACTAGACTACACGCTTTGGATGAGTGTCACTGACTGAGGTCACCAGGAGGCAGGTGCTCAGATGAAGATGTTCGTGCAGAAAATTTATTTAGGAGTGCTCTTGGGAGTCAAACCTGTGGGGGACTGAAGGAAGCAGGATTGGTCAGATGGAGACACTGGGCTTCAGCCACTCTCACAGGAGTGGGAGCCAAGACGGCCCTCCAGGGCTGCCCCAAATTAGGGCAAGGGGCCAGCTTTTATAGCTTCACACCGGCCAGTCATAAGATGTGAGCTGCCCTGGGAATGGGGGGATGATCTTGCAGGAGCTGAGAGTACTGAGGGCACGGTTTACGGTGGGTGGGGGCGGGGGCGCAGTCAGCCTTGAGCACCTGAGAAGAGCTGTTGACTTTTCAGTCTGTTCAGTTTTTTACTTGTTGTTAGGGTGCAGTGGTGACTCCCAAGTCTCTTACACGTGGAAATGGGAAGTCAAATTCATCAGTTTGATTCTGTATTGCATCTGTATTCTGAGTTCAATTTAGGAAAGTTTTCCTACTGCTCAGGTTTGAAAAAACTGGCCTGTTTTTTCCTAATATTATATGGTTTCTTTACAATTTCTTTACAATTAAGTCTCTAATCCATTTGGCATATTTCTTGGGTTGGTATGAAGAACGAATCTAACTTTATGTTCTTCAAAATTATTATCCAGCTATTCCAATACAATGTCCTTCTTTTCTCCACTGATACAAGATGCTGCCTTTATTATCTACTGAATTTTCCTGTGCAATTTAGTGTTTGTCTACATTTTCTGTTTCTTCCATTGGTCTTTCTATTTGTGCACCTATACTGTAAGGGGCTTATAATAGTATTTGCTATCTGGAATCCACTGTGTTCTGTTTCTTATTCTCATTCATGTAATTTTTTTTTCTTCTATTTGCATTGACTAATTCCTCAAATACCATGAGAAAATGAGGTGGAAGTATTATGGTTTTAGTGAGAAAGTATTTTCCCATTATGTAAGTTGCTGCCTCTGGGGCTAAATAGATCAAGCAATAGATAAGGAAATGTTTATCAATTCATAGCTTATGGGATGTTTTTAACATGAATGGCTATTGGTAGATTATTATTCATAATTTTCTTCTTATTGAACTCCCCCCCCTTCTAATTTTCTAGAGTAAATCCCACTTGGTCATGATGCATCATTTTTAAAAATACTATTGAATTTTGTTTTGCTAATATTTTATTAGTATTTTATATTCATACTTGTAAGTGAGATGTATCTCTAGTTTTTTGTTTGTTTGTTTGTTTGTTTGTTTGTTTTGGTACAATTTCCATCAACTCAAAGTTACATTCACTTCTTAGAAAGAATTTTCAAATATACCTTCTTTTCCTGTGTTCTGGGAGAATTTAAGTAGCATTGAAATTATCTGAATGCTGAGGTTTAATAAAAATTCTTCTGTGAAACCATCTAGGATCATTGCTGGTTTGTGGGGAGCTCTTCAACTACTTTCTCTACTACTTCTTTCAGGATTATAGGTCCATTTCAGTTTTGTCTGTATTGGAAATGACCAGGCCAGGAGGTTCGCACTGCACCCAGGAAGACTGAAGGAAAATCGAGGAGCCGCAGACAACTTAAACATGGCCTTTATTCCAGAAGCAGAGCAGCAGCAAAATGGTGTCATAGCTCACATCTCATAGCTCTACATCCCCCTCCCAGAGAGTCCCATCCCCTTCTATAGGCAGGGGAACTTAAGTAGCAGGCAGCCAAGAAGTGAGTTCCTAAGGCGCATAAACAACAACATGGCTGTCACCTGGGAAAGCACAAGTCATGGTTACATCACAGGTGCGTCATTCCTGCGGAAGCCTTTCAAGAGAGCCTGAGCTATTCCATTTGCCCCACAAAGTCTCTACTGGGGTCACTATTGATAAGCTGTATTTACCTACAATAGATATATGTAATTTAAAATTTAGACATTAGCAGATCGATTTTCTCGAGTCAATGCAGGATGACCTCAAATACTGAGCCAGATGATCATCAAACTTACTAGCAACACTATGTTACTACAAACCATAAGGGACCCATTATTATTTCTGAGTATTAAAATATTTTTAAAGTAATGGCATCCAGTTTGTCGTACCTTTTCTGTGCAGCTTGAGAAAATAAGACTAACTCTGCTCTGTATGGCATATACCAATTTAAACACCGTTTCACCACCTCTCACCAAATGGTGGGTCAGCTGCATAAAATAAGATGTAGTTGTGCACTCTCCTCCATTGCAGTCAAAGACTTCTTTCTGTATGTATTCAGATTGTTAATGTTTTTGTTTTACATTTTTTAATTAAATTTATTGGTGTGACATTGGTTAGTAAACTTACATAGGTTCCAGGTGTACAGTTCTTTATCATCTGCATGTTGCATTGTGTCCTCACCAACCAGTCATTTCTTTTTCTATCACCTTATATTTGAATCCTCCTCCCTCCTTCCTTACCTCCTTCCCACTTTGCCCTCTGACAACCATTAAACTATTATCTTCTTAATACTTTTGAACGAGCATTCTTTCATAGGATAGAATGCTAATTGCTCCCACCAGGATTCCTCAGATTTGGTATCTTAAAAAGCAAACTTCCTTGGATCTGTTCTAGAACAAAATATATATTACACCAATGGAAAAAAATAGTAAAAATACCAGTTTGTTAAATTGTAAATGCTGCTTTCATCACAGCAATATCTAAGGGGATGCAATAGAATCTAGAATCTAGAATAAGTAGAAAGGAAATCAGGGAATATATCCTTCATGAAGTAAAACTTCACCTGGCTTAAAAGAATTGCAATGATTGGTACATTCAGGAGGGTAAGAAAGGAAGAAAGGAGTGGTCCAACTTTACCTAAAAACATAATTTTTTTTCTTTTAAACCATAGTGAAGTTCCCCACACTCTAGACCTATTGATATAAACATGGCTGGCCTTCAGGACAACACTCTGAGGATTGTTCTGGTGGGAAAAACCGGAAGTGGGAAAAGCGCCACCGCTAACACCATCCTTGGGAGGAAAGTATTTGAGTCTAAAGTTGCTGCCCAAGCTGTTACCAGCCGCTGTCAGAAAGCATCACAGCAATGGAGGGGGAGGAAACTTCTTGTTGTTGACACACCTGGGCTCTTTGACACCAAAGAGACCCTGAGGACCACCTGTGAGGAAATCAGCCGCTGTGTCCTCGCCTCATGCCCTGGGCCACATGCCATCGTCCTGGTTCTG
>PVJL010011426.1:0-42994 GCA_004026885.1 Lyroderma lyra | reverse complement strand
ACACACACACACACACACACACACACACACATACTGAAAGGACTACAGAAGCAGACAACCAAAATCAAGAACGGTTCTAACCAGGTTTTTATCATCTTGGAAATTACCTGTATTGTGTTAATTCCTATAATAATATGTGTAACTTGTCTACGGTACACGTTGGAGTGGACTGTGAAAAGCCACGTGCTCCCATCGCTGGCGTCCGCCCTCCTCCCTCCTCACTGGACTGTAAGTTCTTGGCCACAGCAGAGGGAGAGCTCTCTCTACGCTGAATGAAGAATGACATCAAGATGCCAGTTTCTACTGGGAGGCAAGAGGTCCTTCTTGAACAAGTACATTCACAGTCGTTATATGATTTTTGAAAAAGAAAGCACCCAAACATTGTGGAGTAGAAAAAAATGTACATTTGACTGTATTTCTCATTTTCACTATTTTAAAAAGTCACTGATTTTTTTCTTTTAATCAGTGTGTCTCTTAAACATTCTCGACACTAAAAGTACAGTGTAAACCATAGTGGCAACAGAATGTCGCCTGTGCCCCCTCATGAGGCTACAGCACTGGAAAAAAACATCATTTTAATGAACTAGGAGCCCTTAGCTTTTAAAGCAGACAATACTCAGAACTCCTGAATTCCACAGACTGTTAGCAGGGAATATCTCAAGCAATCGGGAAGATCGGAAAATACAATTTAAAAATAATCATATTTGCACCTCATCCAATTATCTACCTTACGATTGCTTTCAGAGAAAGAACATCTCCTTTATAAAAGGCATTTTTATAAAAATTCTTCAAGAGGGACTGTTTATTTTGTGTACATCCCTCTTTTAGTATCCAACTACGTATGTGAACTGGAAAAAGACAGTCTCACTAGTGAAATGATCAAACAGTATTCTGTGAATATGAAAAAAGGTTATTTTTTCATGACGGAGAAGATACCTGTTTTTCTAAATCACTTAAGAAAATAGACCCTAGCTTCAGTCCTCACCCTCTCCCCTTTAAGATTTGCAATGGCAAATTGATGACCATCGACTTCTGGCTGTACAGGGACACAGTCAATCCTACCCTTCAAGCTTAAATCCACCAGTTTGTTAAGAGTTCATAGCAACAAGGACATGACAAGGCCAATACGAGTTTGCGTAAGAGACCAGGTTTCTGGGAAACGTGATGGAAACGAGTGGTTGATAACAAATCATCGAAGACTTGTCCTCAGTCCATGCTCTAAATGCTGGAAAGCATACAACTTGACATCATTTTCTTGACTTCTAAAGTCCTCAGAAATGTTGAAGGATGTAGCCTGTGTTAAAATTGCAACTGGCGCTCAGTGATAGGTAAACTGATGAACTGAACACTAAGCCTTGGATACTTAGGGTTCAAGGGCTCTCAGTTATTCGCAATCTCCTTTAATTAGGAGGGAAGTCTCTGAGGTCCCAACCCGACAGTGAGACTTATTTATTACACATCCGGGTACTTAAGCTCAGGCAGGCCGAGCAATTTTAATTGTTTAACTAAACTCACTATCACTGCTTCACTTGGGGGATGGGGTGCAGTGGGGAACAGTCTGGATTCATTTGTAGCAAGTTTTCTGTATAACTTAAAATATTTTTGAAGAAATATGGGAAAGTGATCCTCCTTCTGGAACCAGATCCACTGACACTGTCACATTAACTCACAGCTTGTTAAATACTGTGCAATCTTTCTATAACATTCTTTGTTATGAGACTGGAATCAGCATATGGGAATTGCTCTTTTCCTGCTAAACTGAAGTCATTACCAACTACTCATCTGTGACATGTACTCTTTCTTGTAACCAGGGATTTTAGCTTCACCAAATTTAGAAACTGCCACATTGTTTCTTGGCATCGCTCTCAAATGTGACATCATTTAAATTTTAGAAAACTCTGTTTTAGCAAATACACTAGTGGGTTCCAGGTTAAAGATTGCCAAACGGGGCAGCAAGGTCTCTGTAGGGACCAACCACAGTTCATTCCCTCTGTCTTTACCTTCACATGCCTTTCATTACAGGCACATGGAATTACAATGAGCTCAACAAATGCATTCCAAAATGGGTTATCAAATTACCACAATATATAATGGCTTCCAGTTACTGAAGATCTGTATTGAAACACAACTGTAATGAGGAGATGAAAAGCTTCAAAGTCTTAGGAATATGAGTATTTTTCTAAGTATGCAAAACTTATTACCAAATACTATATATATATATATATATATATATCATAAATACAATATAAATACAAATACAAATACAGATATGAAACTACTGGCTCATTTATTGCAGAACCACAAATAAAAAGGGAACTGTGTCTAAATGATAAAGAAGTTTCAGAAAAATCATTATCATTCAGATCCTCTGAAAGTCTCATTTTGGAAATTCTTGAGTGATTTCTAGAACTTACTCCCTTATCTGAATATTTACATAACGAAAGAGAAATTCTAGTCATTTCATCAATAAACTGCAAGCTGCTAGTTATGGGACTTGTGAATTTTTTATTCCAAGATAATTCGATAGCAGCATTTACCAACAAAAACTTACTATTAGTGCTTTCAGTAGGGATTCTTGTCTATCAAATAAAAGACAATTTCAATGGGTCACAGTAATGTCCCCTCGAAAATATGAATGACATCTCATGTGTCCCTGTTAAGAAAATGCTTTGAACAGCTAACCTTAAAAAAAAAACTTACTAAATTAAATCATATCAATATTTCTTTAACAGACATATTTTGTAAATATGCACATATAGTATTTTTATTTCCGACGTTAAAAACATGCTTACTTCTCCAAAAGGAAAACACAGAACACACACACATGCACACACTTAACTTGAAAATTTAGGACATGCAGTTGCAAGTGATGCTTCAGGAGCAATGTATCACACGGTACAAGCTGTAGAGACCATGAAATCACATGACTATTATTTTCCTGCAGGAAAACTGGGTGACCTCAGTAGTAACAAATCATTTTTATTCACAAAGCGCATATGATCATGTGGCACATACCCCACACATGAAAAAAAGGGGGATAAATTCTGAAATGTCCAGAGAGAATAACTAAATATTATCTGTGAGATACAACTGCTCAGGCCCAGATCTGATGTATTCTGATAAAGTTACCACCACCTATTGAACAAATAAGACAGTGATGAATTCTGAAGGGGACTTTTGCAAGGCTCACTTGGGAGAAGAGAAAGAAATGTCAAGAAATTAATACAAAAAGTAAGCTCTGACAGGAAAACTCTGGCTTTCAAAAAGTCATGTATTTTAAAAACAAACAAACAAACAAAAAATGTCACACACACTAAAATTAAGTTTTAACACAAACACAACTTAAAATTAAAATGATGGCATGGGTCATGAATGACCCAAAGAATAGGGCATAGATAAACAATGTGGGGGGAAAAAAAACAACCCAAAAACATTTCTTTCAAAAACTTCAACAATCTAGAGTGGCCTTGAACAGCAACAGAAATCCAAACATAAGAACTGATGAATTAAGACATATATTCTCCCAAGGTAATGATGCCAGCTAGCCTTTTTGAGATAATTGATGCCACTCTTCCCTACCATAGCTGACAGCTAAAATACCACTCTGGATAGATCCTAAATGGAATGTTTTAAATTAAAAGATAAACTAAGGCCTGAGAAGCACCCTTGAACAGTCTAAATGAGCACTCCCATCATTAGTGATACATGAAAATTTAAAAGATTAAAAACAGAACACTGATTATAATAATAAACATTCTCATAGCCCTATGGCATTCACCAAACCTGTTTTACATATATGATTTAAACTGATTCTCTCCACCCCCTCCCAACACACACATAACCTGTTTCCAGCTAGTATTAGTCACAGTCTATAGCTGGGGAGATGGTAAACTAGAGAAAGGAGCACTTACTCTAATTCTGCTTTTATTCCAACAAGGCCACACCGCACATAGGAAAACACAGCTACGACCTCCCGATCTTCTAAACACAGCTGGACACTAGCCTCCTTCAGATACTCACGTGTCCCAGAGGGCAATGGGAGGACTGACTCTTCTTTCTTTAAATTTGTACTGTACATATCTGGAGAACAAATAAGCTTGGAAAGAGGCCAAAGAGCTCAAATAATTGAAAAATGCAAAAAAAAAAAAAAAGGTTAAAAAATACTGTGATGTGTACGTATGACCAGTGAGTAATCAGTACCTTCTAAGCTCCAGAAATGGCTGCTTTCACAATATGAAAAATGCATGGTGGGCTCCATCTTTATTATTTGTATATTAGAACAAGTATTCCTGGAACTATGACTTAAGTACCTTGGTTTTCACAGGGTAATTACTTAGTTAAGAAGTCTGAGGACGGACAGACAGTTTGGTGAGGTTTTATCGTAAGATTTTTTTTCAACATATTACTTCAAAAAGATGTGCTGTGTTAAATCATTTCATATACTTAGGGGGCCAACTTTTTTTCAGTAAAACATCTCCAGTTTTATACTGCCTGATAAAATCTATTCAAACAATATTCTCCCTATAGAAAGCAATATGAGAATCTGTTACAAGTTAAAAAGGTAGAGATTTCCCTCTTTTTTTAGTTTTAAAATTAACTAAAGCATCAATATATAAACCCTGTCATTTACAAGTAAAAACACCCCCCCCCTTGCTTTCAGCTATATATGTATCAACTATTTTCTTTAGGTCAGGCATACTGGAATCTTCAAAGCAAAAATAAGTCCACTGGATACAAATTATATGACTCCATGAAGGTCAATACTTGCTAAATATCTCTTGTAGCTCTACCAAAAATCCTAATGTATTATGATATGGCCTTAAATCTATGAACTTTCCAGAAAAAGAAGTTAATACAGAGGGTGTAAAATGCATGGCCTTAAAAACAATTAATTTCAACATAAGCTCCATAATGTAGAGAGGGATCCGCACAGAGCCAATTGTCTGAAAATTCACAATATAAAAAAATACATAAAACACCTCAAATCCCAGACACCAAAAAGGCTTCCTGTACTTATAAAGACTGCTAAATTATAACACAAATTCTGATTTAGTGCTTATTTTATTCATAGCTTTCTGATTGAGAATCCAGGAGACACAATCTACTCAAGCACGTGTAAGTAAATATACTTCACAATATCAAGAGATACTGGTGTAAGCACCGCCTTGAAAACTGTAGGAAGGCTAATAATACTCTTTTAATTACTGTAATGAAAAAACTAGAACTTCAGCTGTCTCCACGGGCGAGTGGCCCTTCTTGCAGCCCACAAAGATCACAGGGAAGAAATAAGATTTAAAGAGGAGCGAGCGTGGATAAACCCATCCTGGGGTAGGCAGGAGGAAACGACATGTGAGCTCCTATCAAAGAAGGGCAGCAGAAAGAGGAAACCAGGGCGAAGACAAGAGGAAGCAGAGTTGATGCAGGACACAGGAAACCGAGTTGGGAAGTGGGGAGGAGGGCAGGAGGCAGGAGATGCCCGCTGGGGAAAAGGCAAGCAGCAGCCTAGCTGGATGCTGCAGACCCGGCGGGCGGGCGGGCGGGGCGCAGACAGCGAGGCGGGGAGGCGAGCCGGGCGGGCGCGCGGTGCGTGCGCACCAGCCAGCAGGCGCGCGGTGCGAGGGGGAGCCAGAGAACACAACGGCTTCCGCAGGACTTCCTGCGACAACACGCCCACAGCCCGGGTGTGGAGCACGCGTGGTGGCTGCAGCCGGCCCCGGGGTTCCTGCGAAAGCGAATGCCACCGACACATACAAGGCTTCTGTCGCCTGCAGCTGCAAAGGCAGGCCCGCAGACAGCACAACGGCCTTCTTCCAAGACGCAAGCAACTCATCTCACTGTGACTGCAGCTTCCTGAGCAGCAGTTACAGGGACATGGAATACTATTCGTTACTCATCTGCGGGGCTGATGTGTTTTATTTCTCCTTAAAAAGAAAAGAAAAAAAAAAAGCAATTTTATTCTTGGCTTTTAGTTCCGTGACTGTACTAACCATCCAAAACATGCTGGGTCTTTATGGATTATTCATAACATAGACATCGCTTTTTTTTAAAAAAAATTAAGCCAACAGAGACAAAAAAGCTAATATTCAGATGACCAGAGCTTGTTTTGGTTGGTTGCTTTGCTTTCAGGTCTGACCCAAACCAATCTTTCCTTTGGGGTTTTTGCAACACAGAGAAGCCAAGTCAGAATGCCACACTGTCACAACCCCATCTGGAGCAGGAGTAACCCAGGATGGCAAATAATCTAAGAAACACAAAGTCCTAAGGATTAAGGGACAGTGCCCCACCTCCCTGTCATTTAACAACTTCCCCTTACAAGAGTGCTGATCACAGCCTTTTCACTGTAATGAAACCAAGAAGAGGCAGTTACCTATCAGACTAACACGCTTTTGCTTTCTTCTTCTTTTAACCAGGAGATTGCAGCTCTCTCTTTGGAAAGGACACAACTTGAATGTGAATTATTACTAAAGCCAGATTTTAAAATGCCTTCTACCTCACGGTGACTGTTTTCTTTCTTCGACAACGAACAAAGGTAGATGAGGGCCTAAGGAAAAAGCAGCCCGGAACAGTGCCAGCATGAATGTCACCTAGATTTTGAAACCCCTGACATATTTAGCAACTTGAAACCCTGCTCACGCCCAGTGAGAAAGAAAGTGGAATCGCTTACCTAGCCTTGGCTCTGCAGCCAGACTGCCTCGGTTCAAATCCTGATTCTCTGACTGCTACCTGCCATAGCAAAGGCCATTTATTAAACTTCCCTACGAAATGAGGACGACGGCAGTCCCGATCTCAAGTGGAGACAGCACACTTAGCAGAGTATTGAAAACACAGGGGTCACCATCATCATTTGAAGGTCGTGGTCCCTCGTGGAAGACTAACCTCTTGCGGAGCGAGTAGCCTTGCCCCCCGTCAACCTACGTCCCCCGTGGCCTCTGGTTGCTCCCACTTTCACTCAGTGACCAGTGCTAGCTAGGCGTCGACCAAAATCAGTTGTGGCTACATGTCACTCATTTTTATGCAAACTGCGTCCAGCCTTTGGGCAAAGTTTGCATGCCCTCTGCTCCCTGATTTTCACAAGTGAAAACACTAGGACCCACACATTTAATAATGTGCTCCCTTCCATCCTTAAAGGGCACCACACAGCTTTAGCAGACAGGAAACGAGCCCAGGGCACATGCTGTCCAGCTGGCAAACAGAGGCGTTGTCCACAGTGGCCACCGCTCCCCCTCCACAGTCTGATAAGGAACGTTTTGATGGAGCCAAAACATACATTTCCTTCCTCTATTTCTGCACTTGGTAGACACGAGAGCTGGAGAATCAAGTCAGGGATTAGGAAACTGCAATAAAGATTTCTGAGCCACCAAGACTACTAGAACTGTGGGACTAAATGTCACTTACTCACTTGCAACCAGAAGTCTGCAACCCTTCAGATGGGGAAAAGTACAGAGGATTTCAAAACCCCTTACGTATTAGCTAGTCCGTACTCTTCAATGAAACGCTTGAGTCAGACAGATGTTATTTTTAAAAATCTAACAATCGCCATCAAATGATTCTTCAAGTTCCCGATAGACATAAGGTGACATCAGAAAAGAATGTTTAAAAATGCAATTAGCTAAGGTTTCCAGAAAGCTTTGGAGCATTTCATTATTAAGGAAGAAGCAGATAAATGTGAGTCTTATAAGGGATGAATTGTCCTAGAAGTAAAGATACTCATTAAACAGATCCTCTCTTTGGTTTCTTCTTCGTGGTTCCATGTCCATACAGATTTGGGAATGCACAATAATAATTCTCCAGAGCTCTTTAAAATATGACTTAAGTGCTTAACAGATTCATGTATTAAATAAAGGGACTTCTCAATTCTCAGATTAAGGAAAGTTTCTCTGTTAAAAAACGACAGAGACGAGGCAAAGGATTTGATCTTAAAAAAAAAAAAAAACTTCAAAATTGCACTTTGTCTTTTAAGATGAAATTAAAAGTGATGAGTAAAAGTCAAACATTTAAAGATGTCTCAGGCACTCTGGGTTCAACATGTCTCAGCAGCTATCATTCCATTAGCACTGTGTTGGCCATCTCTCAAGGACATATGGATATTAAATAGCACACGGGCGGGGGGGTCAGTATCTTTTCACTGCCATACGCCTGGGCAGCCCCCGGCAGCGTTACTTATAGTCCCACTCAGCTCCTGACAGATCCTGTGCATCAACACTCGTGTCAGACCTCCGGGTCTAAATCATCCTTTCCCCCAGCACGCAAGCCTTGGACGGCTCACAGGTAGCCTGCATCACGAAACCCACACACAAGCCATCGTGCTCAAACAACACGCCACGAACCCTTGGGCTGACAGATGTTTGACACGTGGAAGTTAAAACCACACACTTCTGCCTTAGGACCTCGGATCCTGACACTACCATCCCTTGTGTTTTAAGGGCACATCGGTTATCACTTTGCATCTTTGAAGACTTTGCACGTGGTAGCTCGGATGCAGTATCAGGGCCTGCGACTTCCTCTCTCCACGGTTCGCACGTGTATTGCAGCCTCCCTTTGCCTCAGTTTCACCGACACCATCGCACTTGGTTCAAAGACATCAATCAATAAAAGACAGAACATGAAAGCACACTGCAGAATACAGCATATTGGATTGTAAAGAGCAGTGTCATACTTTAGAAACAATGTATTAGGGCAGACTTCAGAAAAAGATAACCTCTTCCCCCCTGAAACCTGAGACTATCCAATTGCACAGTTTTCTCTAACAGCCCACGGGCTCAGGCTGCTTGGCCACAGCGTTCTTCGCCCATGTGCCAACCTCACGTATTACTCCGGGGACACCACCGTATCCAAGGCACTGCAAAGAGAACACAAATAAGTTGGGGATGTTCTTACTCTTCTCCGGCGTGCAATGCCAAGTGGATTCTGTTAAAACCACAAATGAACGCGAGCACAGGACAGGGACGTTTCCATCTAACGGAGTGGGAATGGGAAGGCTTTGCAGACAAGACACAGAGACGGCGACACCTGAGTAACAGGTGGAGTTCCTAGAGGGAAGGCTGGATGAAAGGCACCTCTCAGAGGAAAGAACGTGAGCGATGGCAGGTCTGGGAATGATTTGGAACCAAGAGCTACGGGGAAGCTGGAGCCCACGGTGTGGCACGATGGAAGCCGTACATCGGGAGCAGAGATTCGGGGACCGAACGCCAAGCTAATGATGACAAACGGGTTTATGAACAAATACCTGTGGCATTGAAGACCCCTGACGTTGGAGCTCAGGAGCCAAGTTAGGGCGAGGGGTGAACGTGCTGGAGTTACTACATTTGGATCACCAGCCCAACGCCTGTCATCCTCCAGGAGAAGTCTAGAGGTGATGAGCACAGTCGGGGACAGGCTGCGGCAGTTAGGGCAGGGCTGCAGGGGCCCAGGAGCCAAGCCAGCAGAGAGACCCAGGATGCGGAAGAGGCACAGTCAGACAGAAGGGCCACTGAGCTCGGCTGCCACACGGCCACCAGCGTTCCCGACACATGGGTGTCAACCAACGGAGGGGCCTTGGCAGGATTCCCTGAGCTGAGAAATGAAGATGAGCACGGAGAGAAAGCCGGATTCAGGCCGTCAATGCCTTCCCACTCGGGGTTATTTTTCTATCTCAGTAGGGTTATGTTTTATCTGGGAAAAAGGAAGAAAGGAAGGAAGGAAGGAGGGAGGGAGGGAGGGAGGGAGGGAGGGAGGGAAGGAAGGAAGGAAGGAAGGAAGGAAGGAAGGAAGGAAGGAAGGAGGGAAGGAAGGAAGGAAGGAAGGAAGGAAGGAAGGAAGGAGGGAAAAAGAAAAGAAAAGAAAAGAAAAGAATGGATTCCATATCTGGCTAAAAAACATCCTAATTAATAAATCTCAAAGAGCAACATTTTGACTTCGTGCCATGCCAAGGAGAAGATGAGATCCATCTGGAAGTTAAAAAGAAAAAAAAGTAACCTTTTGTTTCGTGTTACCTTGGATGTTTCTCAACTGTCAAAGGTGCTATATTCAGGACCTGTGGAGGATTATCTAAAGTCGGCCCAGTGCTTACACCCCACCCCACCTCCCAGCTTCAGGTCCCTTCTCTTAGGGACAGAAGTGCACCTGGGTTCTTCCTAGATCCCAGAAACACTCCATAAACCACTGTGACAGGAGGACAGGATGATAATGCAAATGGGCCGAAGGTAAGGGCCATTCGCTACCTTCTATGAAACGTCCAGGATGGCCTCTGCTCACAAGTACGTGCCAAGAGAACGAGTAGAAAACAATATAAAACACAAAAAAGCATGTTTGAGGAGGGATTTACCAAAAGTAAGTGACTATATAGCACAGTTGTGATTAAGGGGGAGTGGAAGAACATTGAATGTAGACTGATTTCTCAGGAAAGCAACTCCCTTAATAGGTGAAACAACAACAAGAAGAAAATGAAATAAAGAAAAAAAAAACACCTCATCTTATTTGAACCTTTTCCTGGATTTGACGTGTTTTTAAAGTCCACAAAAAAGTACGTTCTGAGCAACGGAGCCCAGTGACCTGCCAGGCCCAGAATGCACAGTAGGAGTCCAGTCTCCTGGAGCAGAAGTAAACGACGTGGTTTATAGATCGGGGGAGTATCAAGCAGATTCACTTAAAAAATAAATTGTAAAATAACACTTTAAGAAAAACGAGAGTAGACTAGACATCTACAGTGTTTCCTATGGTTCTATCTGGTATGCGTTGGTTGTTAAACTATAATTCAGTCAGGGGAAAAAAAATACTATTTAAAGGGGTAAAAGACAGAGGAAGAGTTGGAGAGAATAAATCCTAGATTGTTACACCATAATAATGGAAGTTTGCAGCCTTTCTCTGTATAGCACGCTCGTGACACCAAAAAAAGAGATTTTGTATGGGATGACGGCCGTAATAGTTAAAACGGGTCCTTAACCCCTGTGAGCAGACTTGCCTTCGAATGTTAAAAATCATTCCATTACTCTCTGATTTCATTGATGATTTCTGACCGACTATGATTACTTTCCACAAGCAAACTGTTTCATTTTAAAGGAGTAACTATTCACAGCCATTTATAAAGGGTTTTCACCTGAAAGAAACATTAATGAAACAAAAACAACCAAATTAAAAACAAGCCTGCCCTCTGGCTAAAATACAGGGAAAACCCAGACACATAAAAGGCACCTCGCGACTCAACATGAAATGGGTCCAGTGCGGACCCTGGACCAAACCAGCGTGATCTGCAGGGCCCGGCACACCTCTCTGGGCTTTCCAAAGCCACTTCTGGAGCGGACTTGAAAGAGTCTTGGAGGGTGTCTTGGGTCCAACATCTTTCTGCCTGGACTTCACAGAAACTCTTTAAAACAGAAAAGGAAATGACAAGTGGCATCCAGGCTTGTAAATCATACATTTCACTGATCGGGGAGGGAGTTGCGTTAACCCTTTAGATGATACAATAGAACCATTGTCCCTGAAAGGGAAAAAGAAGTAAGAAATTTAAGTAAAATATTTCAGCTATCTAAGAAGAAAGAATCCTCCTGCTTTCCCAATGCAACCAACTGTATGATTAAAATTAGCTTAACTATCACCACTAAAGTAATGTTAAGTGCATCCATCTTTTATAGCGGGGTCACGGATAACAATGGAATGTTGAAGAAATTCTGAAGTAAAATATAAAAACCTAAAATTTATATTTTAGAATATTTCATTTTCGCAACATTAAGCTGAAATTTATCATTCAAGAGATAGGGTTAATAACAAAAGTATTTAAAATGAATGCTATGTTTTTATTGGTCTTTCGGTAATTTGTTTTTATAAATGCTTAAGCGTTTACATAAAATGCCACACGTAATTTCTCAGCCACGTTTTAATAACTAATTGCACATTTCAGGCCTAATCTCACAGATGCTGTCTACAGTTTTCGACCTGCCAAGGGGCTAATGGCTGTTACGAACGAAGAAAATTCCAGTTTCTTGGAAGATGCAAAATCCTTCAATTCAAATGGACCACTTCGAAAAAGGTATTTGAAGCTCAAGGGAGATTAATAATACAAACTAAGTTCTTATCAATGACCATTTTATAACCAATTCTTCAGTAGCAACTGGATTTTACATAAGTGGATTCAAAGAAACTTCTATCACTCAAGTGTTTGAAAGAAAGCATAGATTTTTTGTAGTAACTTTTTAACCTTCCAGAATAATGTCTAAACTAAACATCTGATGGCCTAGCTTCAGAAGGTATTGATAGAGAAATAATAAGAATATACCAAATGATGTATTTTATGATCAATGCAGACTAACGAATGATATTCTAATTCCATTCGCATATATATCTCAAATATTAGGCAGATTTCTCGAACAAAATTCAAAACTCTCTAGTGTTTTATGTACACATGAGGATGGTGACCAGACACCAGTTCAAGTTCAGTGCTTTTATCTAAGTAGCTGTGTGATCATGGGAAATTCACCTAATCTTCAATTTTCCCTTTTGTGAAATAAGATGATTGTGCTAGAAAGGGGAGTAAGTAGCTCCCATCCCTTCTGTTGCTCAGAATAAAGTATGATTCAATGATCCCTCTAAATAAGACCAGAACTAAAGAAAGTCTAAGGAGCAAAATTTAAACTTGACCAGCAGATTTTAGACTGACCATTCAAGTTCAGCTATTAAGAAAAGAAATGTTTTATTGGCCAGAGTTTGTTTTTTCACAACGACAGAAACAGTTAAAAGACTCTGAAGTCTAGAAAAATCCTTACGTATGCTGGAAGCAGAACATTACAC
Organism: Lyroderma lyra; assembly: GCA_004026885.1. Taxonomy (NCBI): domain Eukaryota; kingdom Metazoa; phylum Chordata; class Mammalia; order Chiroptera; family Megadermatidae; genus Lyroderma; species Lyroderma lyra. The sequence goes on along the minus strand of PVJL010011426.1, from coordinate 30,232 downwards.
ATCTGCACACATAGGATGACATGTGTGCCTGTCAGCCAAGTAGGTCTGGACCAGGCTTTAGAGCACAAGCCCAGAACCAGGAAAATGCTCTCACAGCCCACTCTCCACCCAACCTCAGATAAGACTCAATTTTTATTCTTCTGTTTTGTACGTGGATTCAGTGCTCTAACCTAATGAAATGAAGTGCACATGTTGTAGGGCTCAGAAAGTCTAATCCTATTTTCACATGATCATCACCTTTTGTCAAAATAGAGTTAACCAATCACTTCTACAATGGTGTTTACACAATAAATCCCATTTTCTCCTACATTAGAAGAAGAAGAAACGGCCTGTGGGATTTCTTTTTTATTTGTCATCTGTATCCAGAGGCTTAGAATAAAATCGAAAAAGACGGTCGCAGCTCTTCCACTAGGTTCCAAATAGGTAAAGTTTTTTCAAGTATCCTTTTGAAATAACACATTAAACATGATTTGAAATCATCACATTAGTGTAATTGCACCAGGCGATTTTGATTACCCTGGACCCAAGTTTTGGCAAAATGTTCGCTGACATCAACCAGAACCAAACAAGGACATGGTTGGTTGAAATGTCCACATTTCTACCAGTGGAGACAACAAAATACTATTAAAGACACTCCACCAGGAGTGGAAATAATGTGCTCTTTGAGAGCCAATTCCACTCTCAGTGAACAGCATGGGTGATCTGTTAGCAATACTAACTGTGCAATTTGGTATCTATCTCTTAGGGCCTGATGCATTTATTCCAACAGAAATAGTTTTGAATAGCCTTTAGGATGAATGTGCAGAGCTGTTGCTTCTTATATTAGCAGCCTTATTTGTTTTAGATATAACTATAATTTAAGGATGCCAATCTTTTTGAGCAAAGCAGTTTGCAAAAGCTAAAATACAGATGAAACCGGAGAAAATTATTTTCTTATACTAAAACATCTTTACACTAAAATATCTCAGGCTAAAGTCTCTCCTATATCTACAGGTTTAATTTTAACCCTGTGCGTTGTCAGTATTTTATATTTTCTTATTACTTCTGGAAAATTCCAGAGGACTACCTTAAGCTGATTTCAAAGCTGGTGAAAACATTTTTCTTTTTCCTTCGATAAACTTTTTAGAGGCAAATGGTCTGAGACGCAAACGAGAAACGACGAAATGTCATGTTATTTTACACCGTTGGTAATTTTTGCAATTAACCTCAAAGAATAAACATATGATTTTTCAAACACCACTCTTCGGTGAAGGAAAAATAGAAGTGTGCAAATGACCTAAGAAAGGATTTCTCCGAAGTGAATCCTTAGAAATGACCAGAGTATCTTATCACAGGAAGGTGAGGAAGAGCTGAAATCACTTATCTCTCAATCTGATTTTTGAAAATGAGCTTCTCCAAAAATAACATAAAGGAAAAAATACAAAATTAATGCAAAATTAATTTGCACCTTATGAGAAGTAACAAGGGTCCTATAAGAACACCCTAAAGAGATGAAATATTTCCTCTTCTTTTCAGCAAAGCTTAAAAAAACAAAACTAAAACACTTCCAAATCAATGGACTTCAAGCAATGCAAGAGACTTCAGAAAACATTTTTCTAAAAACCAGTCCAGAACACGGGATGTCAATTTGGAAATAATGAAAGGCTATTTCGTGTTAATATCTGAAAACTTTTTGAAGACAAAAATTCAAGTTAACATCCCAGTGATTAACTCAGGAACTGCCTGGCCAAGAACAACGCTCGGCACTTAAAACATAAAACTGTCAGTTTCCTCTGCTTGGAGACAAAACATACAAAAAGCAAACATTCACTGCTGTATTTTCCCAGACGTGAAAGACAGGACTAATTTTTTATAAAAGGTGAATGCTCTGAATATTTCTACCTATTATTACATGCCTGCCGAAGCTCCTAAAAATCAGTTGCAAATTCCAAACCTCAGAATCCTGCTTAGTAGATGGCTACTACTCTAGTGTACATGACTTCCTAAATCTTGATGGAAATACAATCATCTATTGAACGTCACTGAAATCAATGTCGAACTATGTCAAGCCACCTGGGCTTGACATTATTACCTAGGAGCTACCATCAACAAGTCAGATTCTTTACTGACGACCTCAGAGGGATGATAACAGGATCGTTGGCATTTTATTTCTTGCACATCTAGAGTATACTGGCTGAGAAAATAAAGTTAAGTACTCTCTTCGCTGGAATCTAGATACATTTATCAGAAGCATTATCTGTGATCAACTGGTCAAATGTATATTTATAAACTTGGACTACAGAGTGTGGTAGAAGCAATGAAAACTAAGTGTCTTAATATTTTTGCCAGAAATATGCCACAGTTGGTGCTTATAATTGTTTCAAAATTATACCACGACTTTCTTTCATTTCATTCAATGCATTTCCTCATCCGAATGGAATGGCAAAGGCCTGCTCGAGAGCAAACAATAAAATCAAATTATTATTTTACAGCATGTAAGCTTCTTCCTCTTCTTATGCTGCTCCCCCCCCCCAATAAAAGCATAAAGAAATGTAGGTAAAAAATCCTACAGCTGGCACATTTTCCCACTAAAAGGAGAAATTCTTATTTCTTCATAAACTGAAATATTAGATCCCAGAGAAGAAAAAAAAAAAGGCAAAAACAGAAAGAAAGTGGTAATAAAGCCTGGCAGAGCACTCCAGAGGAGGCATGCGTGCTCTCAGCCTGATCCTCCCTCAGCTCCTGAAACCAACCACACCACGCTGCCCGGGATCCCTGCTCACGCTGAAACCCATCCAGAGGATGTTCCAAAAGGGAACATTCTAGTCGTGGCTGGAAACGCCACATGAACCGACAGGGCCTGGCCTCCTGGAGGCAAAGAGCACAGGAGCGCAGGAGGGGCTGGGGAATGCTTTTCGTCTAGCAAAGCCGGAGCTCTCCGGGCCTCATCTAAGACTCCCAAGTACCCCGGGCAGAGAGGCCAAATGTCGTCCATGTCCACAATACCTAAGTAAATAAAGCCACAGCGAGCCACGGGTCCTTCCCTTACAATGTGCTGTGTGATGGCTAAGTTCCCCTTTTCTTCCCATCTCTCTCTCTCTCTCTTTTGAAATAGGAACTGAAAATGGGAAAAACACAGAGAGGAAAACTTGCTTACACTCTAACCTTCTGTTTTTCATTTTTAATCAATATTGGGGCCTATTTTTAAATTCGGATGATTACCAATGATACATCGAATGACTCGGGGGTGAGAGGAGCACGTCTATGGGACTAAATGTTGGCAATGATGCACGGAACTGTTCTGGGAGGACCTGAAGTGCGTGACAGGTGTGTACCTAAGTGTAATACTGAGAGTTAAAGGCTGGACGATGTGCACAGCAAGATCACGTACGTACACTCACGCACAGGACGTGTACATTAGGATTTTTACTACCTACCTAAAATTTTATGGGTGGCAGCTTTCCTATTTAACTCTTATCAAAGTACAAAGGAATAGTAAAAACTAACTAGGGCATCCGTTCAAGACATAAACTGTCTTAAAAGTTCTACTTTTAAATGTCCCATGATGGGATACAGAGTAAAATAAACTGATTGTAACTGAGATTTAGATAAAAATGACTTTCGTATAGTAATTTACTACATCTTACATCCAATGCATGTAATGCAAATTTGTTCCAAATGCAAATGAGAAACACCGCTTCCTATCAGCTTATAAATTACAGAAAATAATGTTTTATGTTATTCATGACTTGGATTTGTAACTGCTTACACTGGCCACTTGTACTTCAGTTATTTTCTAAAACGCACCTATGTTTGTATAACTGAGAAGCAAAATTTGCAATAATCTTTAAAAAGAATAACTTCCAATAATCACTTAAAGAAGTATTAAACATACTCATTTTTTTCAATTTATAATTTAAATTGATTACCATAAAATTTCAGCATTCAAATATACATGATTTTAACAGATCTCAAAGGTACACCTAGAAATAATTAATAAATATTGATCATTCAACAACTAGGTTAATATTTGAGAAAATTGACTAACACAGGCCTTGATTAAAATTAATATATACAACCAATCTTAAATTCTACCAGTTGAATGGTGCTTTTTAAAATTAAAGTGAGCTAGATTCTCTTTCAGAAATATTTAATGGCACCCAAAAGTAGAGCAGAAACAAATGCCAAATCTCTTTTAGCAAATTTTTACACGTTTGGAATTTCTTAATAGTATTGAGAGAAAAAACAGGCTGATGTATTCATTTCCACATCTTTCAAGAGCTAAAGATGATGTGTGGATAATGACATCACAGAGAAGTCACATGTAGACGTTGGTTTTTCAATTTGTTTTGACAATCTTGCTTTCATTTCAGAATTAAAATGATAATTAAACTAACCCCCAAAAGGTGTTGGAACGTATTAAGTATTTAAAATGTATATTACAAAGACTAAAGTCATTTCAAAAAACATGTAATGTGTTAAAATTCCATTTAGTGCCTGTAATGCAAAATCATTCTACATGAGTGAAACTAGAGATACGTGCCACGTACGTGTGCAGACTTAGTTAATGTGAAGTCACTAATCCATATGCTACACTTGTGCATGGCACAGAGAAAAATAAAGTTAAAACTAGATTAGCAATGCTTGATCCGTGTGCACACGCAGTGTATTGGGTAATAGAGAAATTGAGATTCCTTCCACACACTAACTTCTGCCATATATATATATGTGTGTGTGTATACACACACATATATATATACTATTTATAGATGTATCTGATCTCAGATATAATAATACATGTATCTATAAAGAAGAAATTGAAATGGTGATTCACAAGAATTCACTAAAAACCATATTGTAGATTCTAATCAAGAAGCACATGTTATGTTTGTTGATATTTAAGTTTCATAAACCTTACCCAGATTCTACAAATAAAAAAGCTCTGAGGCAAACTCTTTTTTATCTCTTTTTTCTACAGCTAAAATATATTCAATATCTAAATAGCAACTGTATATATTATATCATCCTAAACTACTGGGTTCATTCTTGGTTATTACAATACTCCATTTATTAACATAATATTAATGCATTTTTAAGGCTTGGGACATATACATTAGATAATATAAATATGCTTACTATTCTTTATAATACTATATTACTCACTACCATGAACAAAGTAATTAACAGATGAAGCAATTATAAATGCAAATAATAATGCTCCCGTCACATAGAAAAAAAAATAAACTATGGACACTTGTGTAGTTTCTCCTAACACTATCTACTAGAGACGGCTTAAAGTGCTGACAGTGAGTCACTTGTTTATTCAAGTGTTAAATAAATGGAATCTATAAGTTCACTTCTGACTTACTTACAAGTATCTGGAACACCTTTAAGAGCCTATTTTGACTGTGGCAATTACCTAGATACCGAAGCTGTTGTACTGTGTTGCCTGATGCAATAGGACATACAGTAACCCTCAAAACCAGTACGACAAGCCTGGCAGACAGCATCACGTTCGGGTGACGCACAGAATCCATGACCCTAGGGAAAAACACTCTGGTCACAGTACGGAGTTCTTACATGTCCCATATGATTTCTACATAACGTTTTGAGATGATAGAATGGTAAACTGTAAAGTGCTGTCCCACATAAACATAGATTCAGAAACAGCACCGTCACTTAACTGCTCCTCTCAACAGAAATGGGATTTTGAAAAAAAATTACCTTCAGGAGCATTTCTTAAAATACACGGAAAGGTGGCAGTTTGATTTATAGTTTTTTGTCATTTCTTAAATTTCTTAATAAATGCAGAAGACACATAAGTATTGTGATAATGGTCGCCTCATTATGTGTAAAGTCCATACTCATTTTAAACTCTTAGACTTTATAAAGTAGGTCGCATAGCTCCTTCAAAGACTCACATTTAAAACGTCAAGTTAATGGTTTAGCATATTAGACTCCAGCACAGAGCTGCCTTTCAGTATCACTCCACATACAATACATACATAAAACACACCTACAAGAGCATGCACGCACAGCAAAAATAATTTCAACATAGGAGAGCCATCGTGGCTCCTTCAAACATTTGCAGGCATTTACACTGCTACATTTCCTCTTATAGTATGGGTATGCTACTACAAACCACCCCAAAATTACATATATCAAAATAGGTTACCTTTGTTCAAACAACACTGCAGTTCATTATACAACAGAAAGTGTCATCCTTAATTGCTCAGGAACCAAGATAGGAGTGGACTCTTGGAGCAGGAGTGGTACAAAATGGTTTGAGGCAAAACTGAAACATATTGTTTAAGTAAACCTTAAGGGGAGGGGATCATACGCGCAATTGATGGATTTTTTTTTTGTATCATCTTCCACAAAGCCTCTCCAACCCCTCCCCCCACTGCACAGTAAACAAACTGCTGATATTAAAGGACTGCAGCTCTAAACACCTCCCTCTGCCATTGTTTTCTTCTTGTTAAACTTTCCTACTGTTCCCTCAGTGGAGAATAAACCCACGTTCACTAGATGAAAATGTATGGACAGGGAAACTCGTAACTTGAAATTTATGCTTGAAAACTTTATAAAAAGTAAAAGAAATCAAGACTTACTCAAAGACACTCTGGCTACCCTGATGCGAACAACTTACAGCTTACGTTCCTAAAGTTTTTCCCGACAAATCCTTCATGAAAGAAGTAATTCACAAAGAAAGAATGCCTCTGATTTGGACTAAAGTTTATATAGCTCTCACAAGAAAAACTGAGAAATGCATAAGGTAAATCAAAACTGTCAAATGTCTATGCAGAGAACACTGCAACTTCCCCAAATATGCGAAATGCTTTTTATGACAATCACAAATGCCTTAAAAGACATTTTAAGGTATCTGCGTGCTACCTGAGTTTTAGCTTGTATTATTTCTAAAATGCACGGTTAAAAACAACAACACAACAAACCTCTCAGAACAAATAACTTGGGGTTAAAAGTGAAAAGAGTCCCAGAGAAGTCCCCAAAAGATTTCAACCTTATTCCCATCAGAAATGTCGCTCAGTTCTGACCCACCACACAGGCCAGAGGGCCCCATTTCTGGGTGGAGTGTCTTTCCCCACGGAAGGAAAAACTGGCACAAATCTTTGTGCCCTCCTGCAAGATTGTCCCACTTGCCAGCCTCTAAAGTTGCCCTGATGTCAATCAACATCACCAAGATGTCTTAACTGGAGAGAGTCAGTTCGCCTGTGCAAGATCAGGGAGAGAGAAAACGACGATTTCAAAAGAAACGAGACGGAAACTAAAATCAGGGTTAAACTAATTGTAACAAAGAGGGTTAAAAATATTATCATCTAAAATTGTGAGACACAAAGGACCGCCAGCAGAAACAAACGGACCCATAAAGTGAACGCATGCCATCGAAAACTATATTTTTGCAAAGTCTCATCTATTTTCCTTCCTCTGCCCATAAAAATGATTCATGTTACAATTAAACTTCCACATTTCAGGCTCTCGCTAACAGGTGTAGCATTCTTTATATAAACATATTCATTGACCTGTCGCCATTGATAACCTTAATGAATTCATCTCAATTGAAACAAAAACAAATGTTCTTTTCCAAAATAAGAAAGAAAGAACTCCACACAAATACCCACTCCCCCCAAAACCCCAAAACTGTTTAAGTTACGGTAACCTGAAATGCACCAGCCATCACAGAGAGCAATTGGAGAAATCCAGCAGTGTTCAGCAGGAAAGATTTTTAATAACAGATTGAAAAACAAGAATAAAAATAACTACATCAACAGAGCCTTTCTTCCTCAGGCCACAAGCCCGTTCTTACTTGAACTTTTTTTTTTTTTTTTTAATGGCATTTTGGCCACTAAAACCAATCCAGAACATTATTAAAAGTTAAAAGCTACCAATTACTTCTGTCTGTTCTTTTAAAGCAAAGTTTGGCATTACGTCAGTTGGTTTAAAGAAAACAAGAAAGAGAGAGAGAAAGAGTAGGAGAGAAAGTTTCCTGCTTGTATAAACTAAACCACCAGGGAAGGTGTCTAGCCACTTGTAAAGTATTTACTGTAGGTTTTTAAAGAGCTAGAAAATTTTTTTAAATTAAAAGTTTTCTTTCTTATTTTTAATGAGACATACTTAGGATCGGAGAGTGTAGTCTTCATGTCTTCTTTGACGTGTGTATCTGTATTTTCACCGTAGCTCTGAATCAGAACATGATTTGCAATGATGCTTCTTCATATTTGAAATACACAGATAATTCCACCTTTTGTTTTTGCTACCTGGATCTGTGCTCTTGAGGGGAGAAATGTGGGATGACACAAAAGTAGACACTGCTCCTGTCATAGCCACTCTGGCTGCAGTGACCAGCCAGGCTGCTGCATCTAACTCTTAACAGTTCCAATAATGTTCATCCATAGAGCCCTCTGCAAGTTCCGTGCGGAGGTTTCCCTGAGTCCTAAGATCTCTTTCTAACCTAAATCAAGTTCAACATTAGTATAGCCATTAGAGAACCAAACCAAAGACCAACAAACTCAGTTTCCAGGGAACTGAGAACCCTAAAGGTAACCATAATAGCAACAGTAAAGACATTATAAGGCCCCTATATAATTAATCAAATATCCTACACAAATAAACAAACGGTTTAAGACCTACTTATACTCCAGGATAAATTTTTTAAAGTGGCTATTCCCTCTGCAGCACTGTTTGCTACTGAACAGTAATATAAAACAACACTTGGGATTTTAGCATATATTTAATCCACCGGTTAAAGCTTTTAGGAGATAAATAATTCTGATAAATACAAAAAAATCTGCTCAATTTTTTTCAATGTGGGTAATTGCAAAGTGTGTTCATCTCCTCCATACATGAGAATTACAAGTACCCTTAGAGAATGAGATTAAATTTCTACTTGGCAAAGGCTATAAGAGTTTCTTCATATTTTATCTAAGGGGGACCCCACAATTCCGTAAATCATGACTATTATAGAAACAATAAATTCACTTCTTTCTGCATGGTGATATCAAAATATAAATATACTTATCACACAGATAAAGTACAACCAAGTCTAGATATGCTGTCATTAATTTCCCCAAATTCCAATAAATAATAAATAAGGACGAGAATGAGTAAACAAGACTCAGAATTCGTTATCAATGACATTAGTAGTTTTAACCAGCAAAAGTGGGAGAGAAAGAAATCTCAATTACCTGACAGCTTGACCCAGGATGAACAACAGAAAGCAAGTCCATAAAACCTGCCTGTTTTTATCAAATTGATTGTCACTTGTGAGCTGCGACATGTGGGACAGAACTGTCTGAGTTTATAGTTTTCTATGCCTGCCAAAAACAGATGCAGACTACCACACTGACTGTCCTGCGGAAACTAAATTAAGCAAAGGCAAATACCAAGTGGAAAGTTGTCAGTCTGTTGAATGAATGGCTTCATTTTACACACCAGAGACTATCTTAATAAGAATATGTTTTCATGTGCACTACTCATTTTATTTTAAGTGCATCACTTACTTCAAAAATAATAATTTTCTCTTTAAATCAACGATAAACACCTGCCCATAACTTCCTTAAAGTCTACCCCGTTGTTTCACTATTGTTTGCTATCAAAGGGAGATTTAAGCTAAAAAAGTAATTTTTACATATGTGTATACTGGAAAACTTTTAAAGGCCTGTTATCAATATTTGTGCTCCTTTCCAACTTGAAATAAATTCTAGCTCAAAAACAATTTGCTACAAATTCTTTTAAAGCTTTCAGTAATGTCTAGTTACTTCAACAAAGACAGGAGTTTACTAAAATTTAATACCTTCTGGCATTCTTAATAGAAATATGCAAATCATTAAATGCAAATGTGCTCTCTCGCTCTCTTTCCCTCTCTCTCTCTCTCTCTCTCTCTCTCACACACACACAGCCCAAATAATAACAATAACAATAATATAATAGAAACATCATTGAAATACTAGCATCTTAAAAGCAGCTTTTTCACAGCTGCATTCATTTCCCTGTTTTGAAGGTTTTCCTGGTGAACGAAGATTTCCTTATGTGTATTAGAGAGACCTACACTGTGGGCATCTGAGTGAAGTCAGAAGTAATATGTGACTTAAAAGAAAAGTAAAAATAATACTGAAAATAAGGCAGGCGCATGTGGAACCCTCTATGAGTAGCATACTAATATAGATTCTAATCTGGTTTAAGGAAAAAATTTACAAAACCATTTAAAAGGTTAATCGTCAAAATGCTGAGCTCTAAAATCAACTCATACTTCACAGATACCAGAACACTTCTCCTTACTTTTAATGTTACCCAGAAGAGACAAAGGACGCCTACAGAGTCCAAAATTCAAAGGAGTGACAAAGTTTTTTGTAAGGACCCTGTTCTGTTTCACCATTTCTTTGGAGAGTGTCGGACTTGGTTATTATGTGTGGGAAGGTAACCTACACCCTCGTGTATCCTAGCATACAACAGCTACATCAGGAAGCCGCAAACATTAGCTCACCGATGGGAAATAATATTTGGCCAACAGAGTATTAATGAAGCTTCGGAATGCCTCACATTTAGAGAAATCAAGTCATAATGTTGGCATTAAACTCTTATTTCCCCTTGAGCAGTTTTATTCTTTTCACATTACTAACACCCAGAAGTAATCGGCAGACTTGAGTGCATAGTGGCCCTGTATATTTAACTGCATCCAGAGAGGTTTCATCCCAGGGTAGAACTCTCAAAGAAAGTTTTTTAAAAATCTGAGATTAGCTTCCAAAAACGCTATATTTGACTTATTAAGATGAACCACGTCATTAATAAACTTTCACTTAAAGGTAAAAAAATACATATGTACATATCCATATACATCTCTCTCCAGAGAATGTTGGTATCATTTTCCAGACTGTCCTGTCAGCATCACAACTTACAGGAAACGCTTCATCTTCCCATACAAACCCTGTATTTATTCACAGCCCTGGCATAGCTGGGGAAAGGAAAAAAGCCCATAGCACTGTCGAGCTCCTGGGCTTTTTCACACTGACCGGTGGACTGTCTGCGAAAGTGTTCTAAGCAAATGAGCAGCATGTAAGCAACTTTACAACAGTGAGTTCAGAAACTTTCATTCTCATTTTGTCCACGTCAAGAACTGGCTGTGCGCAGTACTTTCCTTTGCTGCCCCTTGCATTTTTAACTCTGGCAGCCTTTTCTAAAAGATCAACTTTTCCTAAAACCAGAAGGAAAAGTAACACGATGCCAGCAAGATCCATAGGTTTTAACTTAAGAGCGGGAGGGCTTTGGAGACTGGCTGAGAGGTTCCTATTTTATTTTTGCTTTGAGCAAAGTCAAATGTTAGCCAACAATCAGGCCTACAGTTATCACTTCTTTGTAATTTTGTCGCAGGCCTCATCTGTGTTCTCCCCTTTGTACTTACTACCCCTCTCAGACCCTTTCCTGTTCACCTGGTGCGTTTACAAAAGTCCAATGAAATCTACAAATAAGTTCAATGAAATCGGCCTAACTTTTCTGCGATTTAGCTTCTCCGCTAAGCTTCTCACTTCACTTACCTCGCTGAAAAGTCTAGCCGTGATTTTCCAAAATAGGATAAGGATGAATATTCTAGCATAATTTGGGGTCATCTTTTAAGATCCATGAGTCTAACTCAAAAACTTTCATAGTTATCGATTTTGAGGCCTAAAAAGATATGAGGAAGTAAAAAGCAAGACCTAAAATTTAATAGCTCCACGATCCCCTCTGAAACCCACCCGTCCCTTCTGGCCCTCTAACTTCAATTCCTTTAGAGTCCTCAGGACCATAAAACAGTTACTGACTTCCCTGGGGGGAAAAGGGAAACACCACCATCTCACACAGGTACTAACTAAAAAGCCTTTCCAGCCACAAAAACAGCTTTGCACTTCAAACAGCTCCCACCTCTGCTTCACCCTCAAATTATGCATGGGGTCCTGTAATCCCGGAGTTATTTGAGGGGACAGCGGTGTTTGCCTTGGCCTTTCAAAGATGCGTTTCTCTAGAACCCAAACAGGAACCAGACAGAAGGCGAAGCGCCGGTCCGCCTGGATGTCCCACCGCTATCAGGCATTTTAATCACCGGCCAGTGTCCGCTGACCCGCGACACATGGCGCATCATCCGCACCGCAGAGGAAGTCTGCCCCTTCCTCAGCCCCTACGGAAGCGCCCTGGCTGCAAGGCCCTGCCACATGGCACGGACAGGGCACGGACCCCTCGGCCGAGCTGCCCTGAGCCGCGCACAGGCGGGTGCATCAGGGGATGCGACAACCCTCCTTCTCCAGCCCAGCTGGGCCTTTAAGGGAAAAAAGTTTGAAGCCTGGCTTTGCTAACTCTTCAAAGGCAACGCCAGTCCCGTGCCGTTTTCCCACCTGGGGGACCACGCGAAAGCCCCTCTCTGAGACCCTCCCGACCCTCCCAAGTTCGCCCAACTTACTACTCTGCATGCTGGTGCCTAGTCTGCTCCCCGCTTGTCAGGAGCCCCAGAAAACTTGCAGCGGCGGCGGCGGCGGCGGCCCCTCGGGTCCAACCACCTCCAGCTCCTCCACTGCGCCCGGTAGGAGAGAATTAAAATCAGCCAGAAAGAGACAGCGAGGGGGAGTGGGGCTGCGCGGGGGGAGGGGGCACCGGCCTGAAACTTCTTTTTTTGGCAAATGGGGATTTGTTTTTCCTCCTCCCCGGCGGCTGAACTTGACCCTCCTGACTCCAGGGGCTACTGCAGTTTGAAGTCGCTCGTTTCTAAGGCTCAGATGCCTTCGACCCACCAAAAGGAGGAGAGGAAGGGGGAAAAAGAGAGCAGAAGAGAAGAAAGAAAGAAATCACACGCGCAAAAAAGGAAGAAAGAAAATGCATGTGAAACCCGAGAAGCCAGCGCTTGGCTTTCTGCACGCTCTCCCTCTCCTTTTTTTTTTTTTTTTTTTTTTTTTTTTTTTTCAAAGAAAGTCACTTTTAATTCCCAGGGCTCCTCGCTCGCGATCGCCCACATTTTGCGCACACACACGCGCGGGCGCAGCACTCGCGGCGCGGCGCCCCGGGCCTGGCCGAGGGGCGCCCGCACCCCCCGCGGCCCCCGGCCCCGCGGCCCGCCCGGGCCTCCCCTCCTTACCTGTTGATTAATCGTCAAGAACACCCTCGGCAGCCCAAAAGATGGTGGCGCGGCGGCCAGAGCCATGAACCGTCTTCTGTTGTTTGCAGAGTTGATCTTGGATTATTGGGGGGGGGGGGAGAAAAAGGTCTTTCCTGCCTCCCCCCCTTTTCCTTCCCTCCCCCCTTTATAAAAAAAAGAGAGAAAGAACAAGAGAAAGAGAAAGGAAATAGAGCAAGGATGTGCCCGGTGCCGGGTGGGAGAGGGGAGGGGGTGTTGTTTTTTTGTTTAAAAAAAAAAAAAACAGGAAGGCGAGAGAGCGATCGAGAGGACGCGGGGACTGGAGAAACGAGCAGCACCAAAAAAGAGGACGCTTGAGAATGCAGTGAGATCGGGTCTTTATCAGAAATGTTATCGCTTGTCAGGACCTCAGTCTCCGCGCATTACGTCAGTTTCAAGACACCAACACTATTAATATCAAAGGAGCCTTCGCGGAGGAAAGCGCCACCCCAGACCGAGCTCCCTTAAAGAGACAGCGCGCGTCCCCGCGCCGCCGCCGCCGCCGCCGCCGCCGCCCCGCCCGGCTCCGAGCACCCGCCGCCGCCGCCCGCCGGGACCGGCCCCAGCCCCGGCCAGCCGGCTGCGCGAGAACTTCGCCCGAGTCCGAGCGCCGCAAATGAGAGCTGCGCGGTGCAGGGACCCGGCTACCTTCCCGCCCCGCCTCTCCCCCCTCCTCCTCCCCCACCCCCATGTGTGAACGTGCGGGCTGGAAACGGAGGAAGAATCCGAAAGCTTTAGGGAAAACGTGATAAAGATGAGGACCTACCTTTGGAAGGGGGGGTGCAGATGGGGGCCAGTGCGTGGCGGCCAAATCGATGGTCTCAAAACACTCGGAGATGCTCTCATGAACAATCAAAAGAACTCTAAAAGTGCTTTTACCTTTAGGATGTTACTTTCCCTTCTCCCTCCCAATTATACGACGCAGGATTTGTGTGTGTGTGTGTGTGTGTGTGTGTGTGTGTGTGTGTCCTCCCCCGCCCTTTTCCTAAGACACGAAGTCTTAGGACACCTAGTCGGTGGTCTGTGTTTCCCATGCATTTTAATGGCTAGCGGGCTTGAGTAGAAGAACTTGAACTCTATCCTGAGTTGGAGAAGTGCGGACTGAGGTTGCTATGGTTTTCTGGGCTAGGGAGAAGCTAGCAAGCTCCATGGGTGCTTAAAGGAGGTACTACAAAATAGATAAAATGAGAACATTATTCAAAAGCTGCAAGATTAGTACCTGCGGCTCTTTGGGGTTGTAGGGGCTGATAAGGAACTCTGAATGAAGCATGACATTCTCTTTTACTACTTCACATCTCCATATACTCCCATTGTTAAGCAAAATCCCTCACAATAAGTTACTGAATTGAGCAGGGTGGGTATTTTTCCTTTTCTTTTTTAACTTCTAAAAATCAACAATGCATAAAAGAGTACCATGACAGGATGCAAAGTATAGTAGGTGTTAAAAACTAAGTAAACACTTCTTGGGAGTTTGGACTTCATTTTCTTCAGTTGGGTGACTTTAAGTGGCTTGTTTTTCCTCTGGTGAAAAGCAGTTTAAACTAATTTAGTGCTAAAAGAAGAAACATCCTTCTTCAAACTACAAAATGATTAAAATCAGAATTTTAGAGGAGTACAATCATGAATCTGTGAGCTGAAGATGAAGTAATTTCCTCCAAAATATTTTTCACTACATGATTCTTGCATCTTTTAAGCGAAAAGATAAATATATATTTCCAAACATACTATTATCAGAACTGAAAAAGCCAATCAAAAAAAAATTTTAACATAAGCATGTGTTCTTAAAACCTTACTGCTCTTCCTGTAAGATCTTCATTTCTACTTACATACCTAGTCAGGCAGATAGGTGATTCCTTTTTGCAGCACTTCTGTTTCAGAATTTTGGTGTCGTGTCCTATACACTCTTTATGAGTAGAAAAGCAATAATTCTTTTGCAATAGAGAAACTAGTCAGGTAAAAGAGTAGTCAAAATACAATTTCACAATGAGGAAAACAATATATTCCCTAAAGGAGTGAGAAGATGATGAACCTTATATGCATGGAGTTATTCATATGTTCGTCAATTTAAGTTAATTTAGGAACAGAGTGAGATTTATATATAGTCCTGCTTGCAGGGAAAATTAATATCAAAATCTTCAGTAAATCTCATAGTCAGCTACTAATGACCACCTGCATATTTTCACACTAGAGTCATTTAATACTGTCCACCGCCAATTTCCACTGTAAAAAGTATTCATATATTAAATACAGACCTTTATTTTCTTTTTTAAGCCATAAATTAGCTTACCGACTTTTATGGAAATATGCACGGCACAGTGAGAAGCATTTTTATTCAGGAAAAAAATAAAAGATCTGAGTGAAACATTCTTGAGCCATGACTAACTAAAAATATTAAATCAAATAAATTTTGAAATATGCATCTGCCTAATAAAATGGTTTGTATTTAAAGGGTTAATACCACCTAAAATTGCAAAAGCTGGTATCTGACTGATAAAATCTCAGGCTACAGCATTTTAGCCACAAAGTTAAACAGTACAATATATCTCAAGGATTAGTCCCCTAATCTCCTTCTGCTCCCCAAGATTTAAATGACATTTTAAAAGAGGAAGTGATTTTCCTCTGTCACTCTCACATCCAAGGCAATCATTAAGAATGTAAATTTTACTCATGTGAAACAATCATTGATTAAATTGGTTCAAAAAAATTAAATGACATGCTTTCGCAAGCACAAAACCCTTGAGATGGCTGGTGTTTTTCCACCTGTAATAATACAAAATTTGACCATTAAATGTACCCCAAATTATATATTATATAAAAAGTTAAAGCCAGAGGTCTGAGAATGAATTATGTCCTTCAATTGAAAGGATAAAGTTACACTTCAGGTACTAAGCCAACAAATTCATGGTCACTTAAAAATTAATGAATGAAGTTTCACGGACTCAATTTTGCTGAAGTTTGCCTGAGAGATGAAGAATCCCTTCATGTTACTTTATATATTTTGAGTTAGAGTACAGCAGATCAAAATGCTGTCTGTATCAATTCATTTATATGAACCACAAAAGATCTGTAGAGAACTTAATAAAAGCACAAATATTTTTGTAAACTTTTTCAAGCAAATTATTTATTTATGAAATAATTTACGAAGAAAATTTGTACCTCATGCTTTAGATATATTACATATGCCCTTGATTGACACAATATGTACAAGCTCAAAGGCCCTCATAGCATTTTTTTAATTCAAGTAGGAATTGTTCAAAACAACCAACTAATACATGAGGTCATAATTGTTTGACAGTTGTTTTTAATATATAAAATAAGTTATGTATATTGTTTTCCTTCAAATGTTTGTTGATTTGTGTTTATACTCCTGACATTTGCCTGGCACAAACTGAATTAGGGAAAATATTAAAGATTTATTTACATTTATTATCTTCTGCTGTCAAACATATGCAAAGCTCTTAAAACCATTCTCTTCTTCTGCTTTTATTTACAACACGTTTCTGAACAATGGAGCCTGGATGTTAAAATGACAACCTGTGCTTTTATAGGCTACATCCAAAAATAAAGGAGAAATTAAGAGAAGCTTTAAATAGCAAACAAAAGAAATAATTTCCAACTCAAATAACTTCTTTATAATCTTTCGTAATTCTTTGAATTCTGGAATATTCTCTCATGGCTGGACCACTGATGAAACAGTTCCTTGAACTGTGTAATGCTTATTATTTATTAAAATTACATAGTACACCTTTTTTGTTTTATTATTTAAACATTTTTCTCCTTTCTTGTAGTTTATTCAGCAGAGATACAAAGGGGGATTAGTAGTTAATCACAAGCATACTTGTTTTACATTTTCAACCTTTTAGCACATAACTTACTTACAGTTCCAGTGCCTGTAATCACAATGATTTTACCTGATGGAACACGTATTTCAGAAATGTAATCCAACTGTTTACCCTAACACGTCATAAATTGCCATTCCTTTCAGAAACCTCAGAGATTGACAACCCTTGGTCCTAAATGCCGACTGCTTTAACACAAACTATCAAGAAAATATTTATGTATTATTTGCTCTCAAGTTAGTGCTATATCACGTGAAATGGAAGACCATTTTGCCTTCCAGTATATCAAAAGCAATTACTGAAGTAGTCTGTCCTGCTTCATGGTGAGACCTGAAGAAACAGAGCATTATCAAAGATGAACTTCCCTGAGTTTATTTCTTCTCGCAATCACACAGCACTCAATCTTAAAAAAAAAAAAGCGCCACACAAATGATGATCATTTTCCAAACTACCTATTGCTGAACACCTCTGGGGGAATTTATCAAAGATAAACTCAGCTTAAAATAGCCTGGATCTGGTATTCAAATTCATACTTACACTTGCCAGTACTCCCCCTGCAATACCAGGCAACTGCTTAGTTAAACAGATGGGCCTTGCAGCCCACCCTAAAAGCCAACAAACATGGGCTTTATTTAATTAAAAGAGGAAACAAATTTCTGAGGTGTAGACACACACAGCCGTGCACACACACACACACACACACACACACACACAATCTTGCCCAGGGAGCTCCAGAATAATAATAACTCTTTTGCTTTTTCGATAGGTTTTATAAATGTCTAACCAGACTTGTATACTATCCATTGGATTGAAAGTCGAATTAAGTAAGATTACTCAGCTCTGCGCTTTCAAACCAAACCACTCTGGGGAATAACTGGACTCACTTTCCTTCTCTTAGTAAGAGAGAACATTTACATCCGAATTAACCCAGATCCACTATCTGACCCTGAAAACTAGGTGTTTTCCAATGTTTTCCATAATTCTACACTCTGCTCTATTATCTTCTCCTGCTAGACTCCCTCATCCACATCCACTCTCCAAATTTTATTCAACTCTCAGTTTCAACTCTCAGTCGTATATCACCAAACCTAACATCTGATTTTTGCCTAAATATCAGACTGAAATATTACACTAGAGATCAAACGTGAATTCGCATGGTATATGCCTAATGTCATTACTTAAGGAAGAGGCGCCACAAAGAGAGACAACATGGAGGAGGAAGGAAATAGACGAACCCTATCTCTGTGAGAAGTCTGAGTCATCCAGACCAGAAACCTCATTTTGACACTTGGTATCTTTGGCAACAGCCTCTCCCCCGGGCCCCACGTTCAATCAGTTACCTAGTCCTCTAATGGTTCCTTTCCTCGAGGACTTTTTTTTTTT
This sequence comes from Lyroderma lyra, assembly GCA_004026885.1. NCBI lineage: Eukaryota > Metazoa > Chordata > Mammalia > Chiroptera > Megadermatidae > Lyroderma > Lyroderma lyra. The sequence continues at coordinate 11,878 of PVJL010011426.1, read as the reverse complement.
TTTTTTTCTTTTTGGTATGTGGGTAGCTCCCTGACTGGGAATCGAGTCAGGAATCGAACCCAGGCCGCAGCGCTGACAGCACCAGCGCCGAAGCCCTAAGCCGCTACACCACCAGGGAACTCCCTTCCGCGAGGCTTTTTGTCCCCCTTGCGGCCTTGCGTTCTGTGCACACAGACTCTTCGCGAAGGAACCCGCTCTCGCTCCCAGGACGTCTCCCTGGGCTTCGCCTCGCCACCCTCTCTCCCTCCGTCCACTACTACACACAGCTACCAGATCAGACCGTCTCCCTTGCACACGTTCCGCTCGTCGTGACAAAAATCCCACGACCCCCAACTGCCAAAACTGCCAAAAGAATAACAGCCAAGGGTTTAGGGCATTCAAGTTCTCCAGAATGCTTTTCGGGCTTCTCCATTCTTCCACACAGGCCACTCTCCTGACCCACCAATTGAGCCACCCTCCAGCCACCTGACACTTCAGAATGCTTGTATTTATTGCCACCCTCCACTGGGAAGGCTCTGACAGGCCTTTCATAGCAACTCCCCCTCTAAATACCCTCCCTCCTTCTAAGGTCCGATTGTGCCCTTTGCATGAAGCCTTCCCCCAGATTCCAAATTAGAAGCCGCAAGGCAGGAAGGAAGCTTCTGCAGGACGTGCTTCTCCCCCTGGGCAGCAGTTCACCTTAGTGGCTGCTCTAATGCTGCTTGTTGACGTTCCTCCCCCCCCCCCCCCCCCCCCCCGCGGCTAAACGGGGAGATTCTTGAGGGCAGAAGACCATCCAGTCACAGGAACTCAGTAACACCTGTGTCCTTCGATTTGCAGGGTGCAACAACCTCGTTACATTTTACTTAGAAACAGGCTATTGAGCCCAAGTTTCAAATGCTCCATGTGGCCTTTCCTTCCTTTCTTTTTGTTCTTTTTTTTCCCCTTTCATACATATGGGCCGATGCACCACCATGTGTCAATGGAAGCTTCTGGGTGGTCTTCGTTGCAGCAGCATATTTTTGGCAATGTATCAGAGGAGACGGTTGTCCTCTTCTGAAATGTTGTCCTCATTATCATTAAGTTTGCGTTCTTAATTCCATATTGCTCTAAAAATAGTGAATTAAATGATCTTTAAATACTAGGCATTTATATGCAGAGTTACAGAAAATGAAACAGAAAACCGAGGATTTTTAGATGGGAAGGGATTATTTGTAGTTTCAGAAGCCAGATGCGTGAGAAAAGTTATAAACGTGAGGTAGAGATAGACAATTATCTCTTTCAACATTACTGGTGTTTTTCTCTACATTGCTTCACATTAAAGTTGTGCGTTATTTTAGCAGAAGTCAATCAACTGCTAGCTATTAATTTAAGACATTAAGTTATCAAACACACCTTTTTCATTGATGCTATAGATCCAAATGTCCAGGTTCTCACAGGGCTCACACTTCATAATGTGATGTGAACCCCACAGAAGTGTGTGTTGGAGCGTTGTGTGCATGTGTGTGTGCAGGTGTGTGTGTCAATGAGTGCGTGATCACCTGGCAAATCAAACTTGCATTTAGTTAACATTCCATCCTGGTGTTCACACAACTGACTGATCCTTGGCTCATCCAGACAACTTGAATGGTGTGTAGACAGCCACAGAGACATGGCCAAATGATCAAATAAGTATTAGCTACTATTTTGACTGCAAACTTTGTTCATCAGTAACCGTGCACTGAACAGAAGACAGGAGACTCAGCCTCTTCGGGAAAGAAGCTATTCTCCACGTTCTCTTCCTGCACTGGGCGGTGAGAAAAGGAGCACCACGTCATTTGGGCTCCTCTGCCATCTGGTTTCTGGAGAATTTCACTGACGACACAATCAGCTCAGAGAATTGGAAGAGAGACACACAGGGTACTTACTCCCCTGACTCTGTCCTGTCGGGCAGTCCCTCCGCCATGACTGTATACTCTCCTAGGGTTCTAGGAATAAGACCCCCTCCCCCCACCCCTTGTGATTTAGGCCTAGGGGCAGCTGCTGCTGGCTGTTGCTAGACCCTGGATGTTTCACCATCTCCTTTTGCCTCCCTAAACCTTGCCCATGACTTTGTAAATGATCCTTCATTAACCCTTTGCTGCGACATTTGGATATATTCGAATGAATATTTCCACCTGCTGAGTGCAGCATTGGGAGTTTACCTTACGAGCTTTATTATTCAGTGTGAAACGGTCTCAAGGACTTTTCTCCGTTTACAAGATTTTTAAATATGTTTTCCCGTGGTTTGCACTATCAACCACAAAGATGCTTTGTATACCATATTGTGTAACATTTTGTAATAAAGTGTTTTATGTCATCCATGCTGTTAGATTCTAATTTATCTATACTTAAATCTAATTAATGCCACTTAGTATGTTTTCAGCATTTTTTGCTAAAATTCAATATACTGGGAAATTTATTACCATGTAACAAAAATTTAAAATAAAAAGTGTCATTTATATACAAAGCAGCTCAAAACATTATTATTAAATGCATAAAATAGTTAAAATATCAACTTTTTATTTTTTTGTGGCTGTTGACACATTTTGAAAAAAATACTCTAAGTCAATTAATGCAATGAAAGGGTGAAACCCTCTTCAAATTCTTTTTTGAGTATGCCTTGTGTTATCTGCCTAGACTCTGATTGACATAGAAAGGCTTGTGATAAAGTCATCTTTGTACCCTAGGGTATAGCAAAGTCCTTATAATATAATTCAATAAAGTTAAACAAACATATTTTGAGTAAATGTCGTGTGCCAGACACTGTTAAGTGTTAGGGACCCCAGTGGTAAATGAGTGATATGCCCCACCCCCATCTTGAGGATTTTATGGCCTCATTAAGCGCTTCTGAAACTAGCTTGGGTGCTTTTTAAAAGTATATGGGCCTCACTTACTGAGCATGCCTGAGAATGCAATTCAAGTAATCATGCTAATCTTAAATTCACTAAAGTATGAGAGAGAGCGATCCTTTGACTATGACAAATACTAATTCATCGCAAGTGTGAAGATACAAAGACAGATCTTGAAAAATGTTAGTTGGGTGAAAGCATGATGGCACGATCTTGAGAATAAGGTAGTTCAAATATGGAGGGCAAGGTCACATACAGTGGTTTGCAACGTTTGGGGCACTAGGGTTACTGCTTTTTCATGGGGAAACATTGCGGGTAGAGGACGCTCTCCAAACTGTGCTAATTGTGTTTGATCATTGTGCTCTATTGTATTAACTCTCATCCCTCCTCCTCCCTCCCTAGCCAGCGTCCATAAATCCACTGTAGCAGCCCCAGCTGCTGGGTTTCCCCAGCAGAGCAGAGCTGAGCCCTGGGCGATTGTTCCAATTTGCTCTAGTCTAGACTCTGGAGATAGCTGTCTGAAAAGAAAGGCACGGACACCCGTAGTTCAAAGCTAATTAAGTAAGATAAACAAGGTAAGACTCCTGGGAATAAGGGGAATTTCTTGGGCCCCAAGAAATTCACAAGTTAGACTTTGAGAACATTTGGTAGCATCTGAGACTTCTAACTGTATTATTCACTCCTCCCAAGGACATCTGAAGTTTTTAGATTAGGGACATGCCAATGACTACAGATGACCCTTACGTGATCACTGTGATTACCTTCTTACTAAATTATAATGAACTTCTTTTCCTATCATTCCCTAAGTTTTAGACAGTGCTATCTAATCTGTTCTCAATATTCTTCAACTTCTTCTTTTAATGCATTCCCAGGTAGGATCCTTGAACCACTGTTATCCAACTATATAACTTATTCATGCCAAATATCATAGCACAATACATATGTATGCATACACATATATTCACATATATATTGAAGCCCTTTAAACAAGGAAACATAATAAAAACTTATCTCCTATAATCTCTCCCAAACATAAAGACACTTGAAGAAAGCAGTTATGGCTTCAATTATGCCAGGAGTTTCTAATTGCTATAGATTAGAAACTAAGAGTCCCAGCAAAAAATCTTATTTCATTTAAAAAGACAAGCTACTTCATGTCTTGAATTCATATTAGATGAATAAAGGCAATTCTATCTTTAGATGATCAAAGTGAAAATCAGCATACAGTAGCCATCTACAAACAGTTCATTCTGTAGGATATATGTGACCAGTTGGTATAGATTAATGTGTGGATTATGCTCTAAAAATGGCCCAATTATTGGTTACAGTTAACTCTATGATCTGTCCTACTATGTATACAGTATTCACTGCTCAGTGGGAAACGACACTATATGACTTATAATGTCATTAGACAAAACTTAAAATTTTGCCTAATGTTTCATCACATCACCAGCACGACACTCTCTATTGACAGGGCAGAGGTAAGAGCTGAGGATTATTCTGCCTTATTAAGATTTTTTATAACTCAATGATGTGTTATTCTATGGCATGTATTCCTTATTCATAGTTTTGGCTGTGAATTTGTGTTTTCATTCAGAATACCATCAGAGGAAAGTTTTATAATATTTATTCAGGTCATGGTAAAATTTAGCCTCTCTGTGATGGGTTTCAGGCCTCCTGTTTCAAGGACTCCTTAGGAAAGACAATATTCAAGGATAAGAATCATCCACAGGCTTATGAAAGCATAGAGCTATGGCACATTGACTTTCTATTATAATGTAGGCCCTTCCTCTGATTTTACAAATAGAGAAATGAAGGCCTAGACAGCCAAAGATTATAGTGCTCAAGGACATACCTAAGTATAATGATGACTAACCTTACAGAGGGTTTGCTATGTGCCAGGCTCTGTTCTAAGTACTTACATCTATTAATTGATTTAATCTGAGCACTTGGTGAGGTGGGCATCACCATTATCCCCATTTTGTAGGTGAGGAACCTGAGGCACATGCAATGCCATAGCCAAAATCAAACATGGAGTCATGTGTAGAACTTGTTCAGTCAACGATCTAATAGTCCCACTATACTGTATTTTCATTTTGGTGGCAAAACTGGGACTCCAACTTAAAGGTTTGACTTGACGTTAAATCTTGCCATTATGGAGTGTGTCTGTGTTTGTGTGTGTTTTAGTTGTGGTGAACACTGCTGTTTTTCAGTTAAACCAACAACCAGTCTCTCTTCCCCACCAGTAGCCTACTGTTTTTCCTCGGTAGGGAGAGAAGCCCCTATTCTCAATCCATAAAAATGACTCCGTGCAAGAAAGGCTAGCACCTGCCCCGGGCCGCGCCTACCGGAGCATCACGTTCAGGAAGCTGACCGAGTCAGAGGCAGGGAAACCTGGGGGAAAAACCTGGATCTTTTACTCCATGGCACTTGGGCCTGCAATGACTTGAGGCTGGAGCTCTTGCAGTTGCCTTGCTGCCGTGGAAAATTTGAGCAAATGCAGAGAAACAGAACTTAGCCACAAAGAGACAGATCCTGGGTTCTGCAACATTACTGGGACCCCTGAATAACACCACACCCCAAGTCAACTGTAACCCCTGCCTGTTCCAATTTTCTTTATGGCTGAAATCAGTGTCAATTGGTATCAAAGAACTATACTGTTATGGAACTTAAAATAATGATAATTGCATTTTAGCCAATTGTTAACAATTCAAACAGATTTTCATACCAATATGGTATGGCACACATTGATGACCCATCTTACTTGCAAAACGTGGCTGTGTAATTTTTTACAATATTTGTCATTGAATTCATCCTCAGGTGGCAAAAACATGAAGATATTAGAAATGATTTGGAAATTCAGTGGACATATCCAAAAGACAAATTCCAAGAACTGGTGTGAACACTAGCAGTATGTTGGAAATACCCTGTGTTTGCTCAAGCTATGGGATATTTGTTGAAATCAGCAGTTTTATTTAATAACCTTACATTCTATCTGTCCTTGACTACTTCATAAATTACTGTTATTGTATTAATAGAAGACTTTTTTGTTTTGTTTTGTTTTGTTTTTGTATAATACCTTTCAAAATTTACTGAAGGAAATAAAAGAGTAACTGGGCAAAATGTTTATCAGAACATGTCAGTAGCTCTCTGGCATTTGAAAGGCTTCATATGAAGATGACCAAGGAATTCAAATCCACTTCTGGGAATGGAAATTTCGTAGAAAGTAACACTGGTGGTCAAGAAATAATAAGGGACAAGATTAAAATCTGTCCAGGGCAAGACAGTTACATTTAGTACACCCATGACAGTTCAAGCTATGAAAATAGATCACATTATTTCTGGAAAAAAAAATGAGTATGGGAAAGACAAGCACCTATGACTGAGACTAGAGAGGTCAGTTAGAGGCAAAGACTTCTTCTCAACCAACGTAGGAGATTGGGAAGAAACAATTCATGTGAAAGAAAACCAGGGCAGTGTGCAAACAATCCAAGAGGAAGCAAACTATTTCAAGAGGGAAAGCTAAGAGGTTGAGTTACATAAGGTACATTGTATGGCATTAGGTTGTTGGAGACTTTTACACAGTAGTTCCAGTGGACAGATGAGAACTGAAACCTAATGGAGAGTTGGAGGATGAGTCCAGGGTGAGGAAGTAGAAGCAATGGGCACAGATAACCCTTTCAGGGTGTTTGTCAATTAAGGAGCCAGAGACCTAGTCACTTGAAAGTAGGGGTGAGGGCAAGACACCTTTTTTAAAGATGGAAGATGCATAAACATGTCTGCATGAGGAAGGGAAAGACCTAGCAAAAATTAAGAGATTGATAAAGCAGATGAGAGAGGGCATACCATGAGAAGCCAAGTCCTTATGATGGTGACAGGTGGCATCCACAGTATATCCTCTTTCTCAAGTAGAGGAGGGTGCCTGTCCTCCATGGTGTCAGAGAAAAAGCAAAGGTGGAGGTTTGAGTGTACATTTGATGATGAGGAGGAGAGAAGCATGAGTGTATTAGGCAGGGTCCTCACTTTCAAGCTGACGGGATGATGAAGAAGAAAATAAATATATTACAAAGTGTTCCCAGTAGCTCAGAAAATCATTCAGAGACCTGAAAAACCAACTCAAAGTTTAGCTTTCAGAAATAACCCTGAGGAGAGTTTATTCAGAAACAAACCCTCTTCAGAACTAGACTGATACAGAAGTCCCTGCTGCCGCCATTGAGCTCAAGATGTAGCACTTACACAGCTGGTGACTTTGTTTCCAGAAACTTACCCATACAGTCAGCTCTGTTTCTGCTACCGAGAAAGAAAGCATATTCCTCTTGATTTCCCTCTTGCAGTTATACCCCCATAGTAAATGTCTGATGTGGGGGAGTCTGATGGTGAAGGCTGTGCTTTAGCGCAAGGGGTGCTGGGAAAGCAAGTATCTCACATGGTTAGTTTCTATAAGGGGAGGTTTTTCTTCATTTTCTGCAGAGACTTGTAAAGTGAAGAGTAGGTTCAAATCTTGGACAAACAAGAGAAGTGTCCCACAAGGATATTTAAGGAAAGACAAAATATAAAAAGTTTCCAACAACATAATGTTAAAAATCTTAACAAAATCTCTTCAAAGCTGGGGCAATATTATCTATCATATAGCAAACTATATGATAATTATACCTTCATGGATTTTAAGCCAGAAAAAAGGAAATCCTTCAATGATTAAATAATGATATAATAAACAAGTACTTAAGCACAGTTGCAAACATAATTTCTGATACCAAAGTTATTTCTAAAAATAAAAGTCATTCCAAATTTTAATATTTTACATCTTAGCCATGATCCAAAGAGAATGCTAATCACTAGTGTAGCTATTACCCAGGTGTTCTTCTACATGCACTTGCAGCTGATCAGGGGTTACATTCTTCTTTCCTTTTACTGCTTTTAAATATATATATATGGGATTTTTTTGTTTTGTTTTACTGTTTTGGGAAAAAATATAGATATGCTGTTTGGAAAGTATCCAGCCATGTAATATGAAAAATAGAAACATTTATGGCTGGATTTTTTATATATATATATATATATATATATATATATATATATATATATATATACACATACACATATTCTCTAAAATATTCAAGTACTATATAAATGTTCCAATAAAGACTTTAAAAACCAAATACCAGTGCATTTACACTCACATACATACACAATTTCACAATTTTTCATAAATAGTCTTTCATTACTAATGCTGGTCTCTAATTTTCTTTTTATAATTGATAAAATGTCCCCATTTTTCATTCCATTTATAGCATTATGCTGAATGGCTGTTAAGAGTATCCATTTTTTTGACTTCTTCCCAGTTTTTCACATTGTAAACATCCTTCAGTGTAGAGTTTTTCATACCTGTGTAGTTATCTTCGAGGCCAAATTCTTAGAAGGGAGATTACTGGGATACAGGGTAAACACATTGTACATTCTGATATGTATTGCCCAAATCGTCTCCAGAAATAAAGGAAGCACTGATTATATCTTTACCAACATGGCAGGGAAGTGTCCATGGGAACCAAGACTATTTTGAAGATACTTGGAGGAAATGGGCAGGACTGTGTAATTTCATACCTTCTGAAGTAGCTAACCTTGATCCTCCAGAGCTGCTGAGCCTCTATAATCAAGTTGACATTTACTACTCCTCTCAGGTGTTTTCCCTGCGTATTAGTCAGTGTAGGAATGCACTGGCACAAAGAAAGCAGTCTGCCAGGAGCTCCAGACTTCCCCTGTGTCGATAAGGTTCAAAATCAAAGTTCATGGGTTTCCCTTTAAGTCTACCTGGTCACCTACAGATTCCACATGATAAAACCCATAAAATTTAGTTCTGTGAGAGAGTACCTAGTCTAATGCTTCACTTCACAGCTAAGGATATGAAAACCCAGAGAAATTAGTGACTTTCTCAACTTCACACAGCTTTTTAGTTGGGAAAAAAAAAAAGGAATAGAACCAAATTTAGTTTCTGTGCTATGATATTTTTCCCCATCCATTTCTAGGTTAGATTATGTCATATGAGTTCAAGCCATTCTTAGATATGTTAAGCATTTGAAGAAGTAGGTTATCTCTTTCAGAATTTGACTTTTGAGTTATATAGGATGTAGCATAACTCAAACGCCACCATTTGGCAGATATCTTTAAAAAGTTATCAAATTAAAAGCTAACTGTGAATTAACAAAAATAGCTTTCCTCACAATTGCTCCTAAAACCAATTTGTACAAATGAAATAAATTTCAACGTACCATGGGAACGTGTGACTAAGTCTTTGATAAATATTTAATAGAAAAAACAATATTATATGACTAGCAATTTGGGGCTCTTTGTACCCTATGTATTTTTACTTGAGATAATGCTGCATAGAGAGTTCAGTCAATAATAAATTTTAAAAAAGAGGATTCATGTCACTGTTCTTCTTAGTCAGTGTTTTTTGATCAATGCTTCATTGATAGTCTTCCCAGATGCTTTATTTTTGTGCCTAACATAGCTTAAGTAGGACCCAAAGTTTCATACCCTGGAGACTCCTTATTGATTTAAAAGGCTGTATTTTTAAGAACTGTATAAACTAATAATGAAAGACTTCATCTTCCCATAATACATCAGACAACTCTGGACAAAAATCAAATGAATACTTTCCTCTTTCATGAAAATCTTAATATGGAGATCTCTTAAGAGCTTCCACTTCTATATTGTTTCCTATCCAAAGTATATATGGTCTCTGCCTTCTAGGGACTTACCTACTCAACCTTTCGTAATACAAAATGGTCAAGAAAATATAAAGTATTCAATCATCACTTATACAACATAAGTCACCAAAGATACATTTCTGGTTTTTAAAAAATCAAGCAGTCAAATATTATCAACAATTACGGTGAATCATTTAATGGTATCTTGGATATGATTCTCTTTTCTTCAAATCTGCCAACCCCAAATGTTTCTCATATTCTTTTGACTTCCTTTTGGAGTATTATTCACTCAGGATGCACTGTCCATTTGCTCGATGACCCAGATTCCCCAGATACAGATTCCACAAGAAAGATAAGCATATTCAATGAAAAGTACATTTTTAAGTTATGAGACAAAGTCTCTCAGTCATTCAAGCAAGCTCAAAACCATGTTTTCATCACTGATTCATTCTCTACCATATCTCATATGCACAACCAGTCATCAGGTCTTATTGATTTAATTTTCCTTTGTCGTGTCACTTATTTCCATCATTTTTTCCTTCCTTATAGCCACTTCCCCTTATTAAGACCTCTACCACATGCTTGACTGCTTTGCTCCATTGACTTCCTTCTCTAATCCACATATATGCATTTATCAAATATTTTTATAGCCCTTAGTCCAGTTATTCTTCTGTAGCAAAACTCCAGTGACTCCATATTGCTTAATTCAAAAATGGTAAATATGTAGCATGCATTCTGTAGTCATATCGCCATAACACTCACGCTCACAATCGGCCCTCTTTCTACCTGAACCTTGAAATCCCACCAGAGCCACTGTGTAATCTTTTTAAAACAAATTTTAGGACATCATCTCTAAATCAATCTATCTGCAGATCAATCAATGACTCAGATGTGACACATGATAACTACTATCCTAGGCTTTCAAAGAAGTTTCATCTTCTTAATTTAGATTCAACGTCTGCCTAAATCTTTCCCCAGCAACCTTCCCAACGCTTTCCCCAGAAACTCCCCTTGGGGTCTTTATTCCAATCATAGCATTCCATACTAAACATCTTTCCCTTTCCACCTCTGAGACTTTTCTCATAGCATTCCTCCAGTTTAAAATTTCACCCCTGCTTTTTTCTGCCTATCAATATGACCTTGAAAAAGTCCCATTTTTAAAATAACTTTTATCATCCAATTAACACATCGTGATAGATTCCATGCCTAAATCTGCAGTCCTTCTGCTATATTAGACTAATTTAGTAACTAACTACATGATACCCTTGACATTCCTTGTTACTTTATCTTACATAATTACTTAACTTCATTTTTTGGGTCCTAAAACATTAAGTGGGTGTTAGGTTTCTAATTCATATTTTTCCTCCATACTTTACAGTAGCATGGAAACTCATAAATACAAATCAATGTTCTAAGTAACTTTTCTCTTTATTTCCATGGGAAGAGAAAATGGTAATGGAAAATATCAGTAACACAAGAATCAATATAGTGAAGGGAAATACAAAGAAAATAACAAAGTGATAAATATAACTAAAGTTAAAAAAACAATAATAGTAAAATGCAAGCTTACATGTTATAACCAAAAAGTGAGGTCACCAGGCTAAAGATAATCTGACCTTTTGGAAACAGAAATCCTATCTGGAGTTTATAAGCAAGACCATGATATATACTACAGCAGAGAGATGAATTACACTAACTCTTCTTTTCCTTGGAGATATATTATCCAACTAACTGCCTGTGCTCTGTTTAGTTTTATAAAGCCAAATGAGATCATCCATATTCAGGCTTGTTCAATTCTACTCTCTCAAGTAGCAATCAAACAGCTGTCTTCAGTTGCAACTTTGTGACTCATAATACATTCATCCCAAAATGCCCTTGTACATCTTGTAGACCATATCATCATCATCATAATAATAGTAACACTTAAGCATTGTGTACAGTCTTTTTCATCTTCAAAGCTTGTTTAAATTCTATAATGCAGTGAAAACGTGACAAGTTGAAAAGGTATGGAGGGTTTTTATTGTTCTAGGAAAAGGGTGTTGAACAGTGCAACCCTGATTACAGTGTGCAGAGCCCCGAGTGGGCCTGTAAGTTGGCAGTGTGCACATAAAAATGGAACTTCAGAGTTGAAAATTATCAGGTGGAAATGATCTCTCCCTTTAGTGTAAATAGAAAGACACCTTAGCTATGAGAGAAATATCAACTGATTTTTTTTGATGTGGTTCTTTTCTAAAAGTATAGTACCCAGCAACTGTCTCCCCTCCTGAAACTTCATCTTATGGAGAAATTAATGTTCTGTCCATCGTTTAAAAGCTGAATTTT
>PVJL010011425.1:0-42974 GCA_004026885.1 Lyroderma lyra | reverse complement strand
GGGGTGTGTGGGGGGGGTCTCTGGGCGACACGTCAGCCTGGGGTGGGGGTGGGGAGGGGCGGGAAGACTCGCGAGAACGACCGCCGCGCTCCGCGTCTGAGGTGGGTGAGCGAGGCTCCCGCCGAGTGCAGGGGGCGAGGAGGGGAGGTGGGTAGGGGCGTGAGGTGGCGCCAGTCCGAGGAGGGGGCGGGGGCCGCCTGCGAGAGGCGTGGTCAGGGGCGGCCCTGGCTCAGGGGGTGGGGCCGGCCGAGGGGTCACGCGGAAGGGAGCTCACAGAGCGGTGGGAGCTGAGACTTGGCGTTTTGTTTCTTTTTGTTCATTGAGGCAGGCAGCTATGTCTTCTTAAAAGCAGGGGAGCAAAGGTGAATTTCTTCGCCCCGGATCCGTGGGAGCTATGAAAAGCTCGTCCCCGTTAACCCGTCACCCTCTACAGCTGGCCGCATGCTCCGCGCCTCCCCCTCGAGCCTGGGCGTTGGGGGGAGGGGGGCGAGGCCGTTACCCCTCCCGCCCTGCAGGCCTTTCATCCCAGGATCTTTTCCGATAGGCGATCCTCTCCCCACAACTTGCTTTGAATGCCAGGCCAAATCGCGTCCAAAACCCTTGAGAGATTTTTTTTTTCTTTTTGGGGGTGTGTGTTTGTTGGCATGTTCTTTTGTATTTTTTTACATGGGCGCGTTTACAACTATGAACCCTTTATGGTCATGTTATATGGGCTAGAGAGGTCTGGAGGGGCAAAACGACTTGGAGTTTTTGAAACATGAGAAATTTGGGACCAGAATTTTAAGGAAAGAGGCCGAGGAATTTTTTGGAAAGATCTCTTGCGTTGCTGTGCTTTTGTCCTAATCTGGAACTAGGAAAGCTCCCTGGCTCCTGGTTTTATTCTAATCTGCGTCCAATTTAGTGCATCCCAACTGAAATGTGATTTATCGTTTATCAGAGGAGCAGGACACTTTTGGGCCACCCAACTACAGCTATTTATAGATGTCACTCACCTTCAGTGATGTGCAGCTCAGAACATTTTCTCATTACTCCCCTCAAGAGGGGGAGCAGACGTCGTTGCACACGATAGGATTCATACCATGTGTTGGTATCATTTATTACATAAGCTTAGATAGGAAACATGTTCATTGTGACTTTATCCATTAAACTTAAACCAAGTTGATGTTTCAATCTAAAGTACTGTGCCAGGTTCACATGGAAATTAGCACACATGTACATTACGCATAGGTAAGTACGAAAGCCTGCATCAAAAAAGAATTTGCTTTTCCTGGTTACATGAAAGGCTTTCTCCCAGAATAGAAGTTAGATCCTACTTACTTAGAATTGGATTAATTATGCTTTGGTATATTACACATTTTAATTCATTTTTTCATTATTTGTCATATTCTTGTTGATTTCTTGAAAAACATTTACTGGGGTTCCAGAAAAGAGAGGCAAACTCCATGTTAGAATTTTTCGTTCTGATTGCTAATAAAAAGCATTAACTTGATTGATTGGCTGGATGTGGAGGATGTGTTGCTGCATACATGTGACACTGCATGTACATTTTAAAATAAATGGTATTTTAAACTAGTTCCATATTTCAGCAAGTAGTTCCAGTAACAATTACACAGATATTTTATTTATGAAAACCAGCTACAAGGAGGCCAGCCTGGCCAGTCGAAAGTTGGATTGATTAGTTAGGCTGCAGAGAGTGCCAGAGAAATCTCACATATGTGGTAGTTCCAAGTTGGTAGTGGTGAAGTCTCAAATCCAGCTGGAAATCAGCACCAAATGGAATTATAAAATTTTATTTTAGGCTGGAGTATGTATATTTGCTGATTTTGTTTATGGATCCTGAATGGCTGACTAATATGAAAGAACACCTGTAGGAGGAGTACATTGAGTTTGCAGTGTTTTAATACAAATATGGAAGTAGGGGAGGAAAGAGTAAAAAATTCATCAGAAAAGTTAGATAGCAGTGCAACTCTTGAGCATGTTCTTTTCTACTAAATGCCAGTTTTATTTATTTATTTATTTTTAGTCAGTTTGGCAGAGACCTTGCAGAGTTATCTGGTCTGTTCTCTTAGGCTCTTCATGAATCTGCTGGGTATGTGAAAAATTTCCCTGTTAAGATCTCTAATACAGAAACATCTGCACCAGCAGTGTCTAACCTTTTGGCTACATTGGAAGAAAAATTGTCTTGGGCCATGCATAAAATACACTAACACTAACATTTTTTCAGCTGATGAGCTAGAAAAGAAAAAGATCCATGCATAATTTTCATAATGTTTTAAGAAAGTCTACGAGGTTGTGTTGGGCCTCATGTGCAGCCGTCAGGCCTCCGGTTGGACAAGCTTGATCTATATAATATTCTTGGTACCTTTTCTAGTTATAGGAAGACACAGTTCATATGGAAATCACCTTTTTGAAATGATATACTCTGGGGAAACAGTCTTGGGGAAACAGTATGGTGCTCTTTTATTGGACCAGAAGCCCCAAGCCCAAGGGTTGTTGAGGCTTCCTATTGATAACATTATTAAGCAAGTCTTTGGTGGGCTCCTTTTGGTTGCACCTTTCTACTGTGTAATAGAGGCATGAGAAGAAATGTAGTTTTTAAAGACTGCCTAACCAGGCCCTGCCTGGTAACTGCCCCGAGACCCTCAGTGGGTGCCAGCAAGCAAATTAGATCCACAGTGTGCATATCTTTTCCCCAAACAAAATTTGAATTCCACAAACACAAACTGAGTCAACTTTCCAAATGTTTGTATATGAATGGAAGTTTTTGTCTTACCTTTCTGTAACCAATACCATAAAACTTTTAAGGTTCATGATGCATTTGTTGTACAATGTTAATCCAAAACAAAATTTTATCCTGACTAAACTTGTCGCTGTGGAGAGATACCATACTCGTTGCCATTCATCAGTACAGCATGTTTGAACCAGCCAGACCTAAAAACTGCATGAAGGAGTGCCATGCTGTGAAGACCTTATTACAGTTGTAAACACAAGTGCAGCTGTTACAAATCTAGCAAAACCTCAGATTAAACAATTTAAAATTTACTGAAAATGACATTCCAGACTCATTTTTCATAATATAAACACTCTGGGACATGCCTTTGATATGAGTGGGATTGTCATTAATATTAATGCCACTGAATTCAAGGTTGGGAAGCCATTTCTTTTTGAGCTTTATTTTCACTCCTAATTTTAGAATAAAACATACTTTTAAAAAGTCTGAAGTATGGCATGTTTATTCATAGCCTTAAAAAAATTTGATTTTGTTGCTTTCGAATTGCAGGAATACATTCTTTATGGTCTTCTAACTTAAATGAGTTTGTTAGAATTAAAGTTGGCAAAAATTAGCTGTTAATGGAATCCAGTTGCATTAGTCAATTAAAAAATAAAAGGACACTAAAAATAGTTGATATTTTCAGATTGTATTAGTTTCACATTTTAGCTGTATTTAAGAAAGTAACTTTATTCTAAATGAGCATGTTTCTTGTGGTCCTGCCTCTCAGCTAGACCAGAGTGGGACAGATCTTCAAACTCTGCACCACTCCAATTTGTTTTTCTGTTCATTTTCTACTTAGTGAGATACTGATGAGGTGTCACTTTGACAATACAGTATTTTTTTAGAGTTACATTCTGTGCCCTGAATTCCTATAAAATCTTGTATTGTTTTTGTCAAATTTAAGAGTACAAAAAGATAAAAAAGAGTACAAAACATCCGCTAGAAGTTCTTCGATTGAACTGGCCCAGATAGTTTCGGAGCAGGGGGCAAGGTGGTCATTGGGTTTTTGTTTGCTTGTTTATTGGTGACTGCATTTTAAAATTTCATTTATCTTCACCAAATTTCTTCACTAGACTTTTGGGGAAGCCTCTAAATTGGGTAATAAAGCAGTTAAATGACTACTGATAAATTGTCCTTAATACTTGATTATAAAGAGGCAACGTTTATCAAAAGAACATAGTTGACTCTCTTTATTTACATTTGTTCTTTAGTTTTTATTAAATATTTTTCTGATCAGGAGATTTGGAGCTACCCATTGTCAAGTACAATGTTGCAAACTAAGGTTGGTAACTGGAAGCCCGTAGCTGACCTGGTAATGCCTTATGCCTTGGGACGTGTCTATCAGCGTGAAGACGAGCGTACTGCAGTGACTGCTGCTGCTGCTGCTCGTCTCCTCCTTTCTGGTCTTTTCCTTTTTTAAAAAATCGTGAGTTCGTGGAGATTTCTTTTAATTCTTTTGGCATTTACATAAGATACTGTGTTCTGAGAAAGTAATCTGGGCAACCCCTTCCTTTCCTGTTTCAAATCTTATTTGCCACCATCCCAGGAGTTTCCTTCATTATCATATATTCTCCTATCCTTTTTCTGATGTTCTATCTTTTGTTCACTGTCTCCTCTTTCTTGATTTACTCACTGCTTTTGGTAGAGCATATCCTCTAGTATCTTCCTCAAATGGTGTGTGGAGGTAAATTATTTCTGGTCACAGTCGAGTGATAGTTTGTCTGGATATAGAATTCCAGGTTGGAAATGATTTTCCTTCAGAGTTGTGAAAGCATTGTTTAGTTTCCTTCTGCCTTCCAGGGTTTTTACATTTTCATGATGACGTACTACGGTGTGAATCTCTTTTCAGCCCCTGTGTTGGGCACTCGGTTAGCCCTTCCAAGCTGGAGACTCTTGTATTTTAGCTGTAAGAAAACTTGCATTGATTATATCCTCCACTCCTTTTCCTTTGGAGCTCCTTTATTTGGAGTTTGACCGTCAGGACCGAGCCTCTTATTTTCTTACCTTTCTCCTGTTTTCTGCCACATTGTCTTTTTGCTTTACTTTTGAGACTCTTTTTTTAAGTTTTAAATTCTTTTCTGTTGTTTTTCATTTCTGCTGTTAGGTTTTTAATTTCTCTGAATACCCTTTTTGTTAATGTTCTCTGTTTCCTGAATATAGTACTGTCTCCTCTCTGCTGTGATGGTGTTAATTTTATCACTTTTTAAAAAAGTTTCTAAAATGTCCTCCTGCCCCTCATATGAGTTCCATGTTGCTTTTTATCTGTGTATTTTGGTTTCTGTCTTTTATGTTAGACGTTTCCTCAGATGCCTGGTAATCAGTCCTCGTTCGTTGGTTTACATGTGAAACAGGGAACTAAAGAGCTGAACAGAAGCTCCAAGCACGTGGGAGACACTCAACTGACATTAACAAGCTCTGGTGGGCTGAGTTGGGGACCTTCTCATGACAGTACCTTCAGATCTTTACAGCTTCTCCGAGTTGCTTGTCACTTGTAAGTCACACCATCACTGTTCTGAGGGTCTGAATGGGGTCGAAAACTCTGGGGGTGGGGATGTTTCACCATTCAGTATTCCCCTTTCACATTTTTATTTAACCTTTGAACCCCCCAGTCCCTATTTATAGAGCTGTAGCCCTGCTTTCAGCTGTGTCTGTGGACTCCTGGTCCAGAGACCCCCTGTTTTCTCACCTCCAGAGAATAAACCACTTCCTTTTGGTGAGGTCCGGGCCACACTGCTAGGATTTGGAATGGAGATCAGAGGACCTCTAACTGCCTCTTAGAGAGACTCAGACAACCTGATTTGAGGTCCTCCTTCATCTCTATGTCCAGATGTCCCAGATAGCCTCATTTCTGGATCCTGGTGGGGGTCCAGTGATATAATGGGATGTAAAATGGGGGTTTTAGCTTTCCCATCGTTTCTCTGGGATTCAGCTTCTCTAGTCTATTAGGTCAGTTACTACTTGTTTGTCTGCTTTGCAGCTTGTGAAATTCTGTTGCTGTTTTCTCCTTTTTCTGTTCTCCTCATCTTTGTAAGTTTATACCTTAAAAAATGAAAATTAAAATAATTTCTCATTTTAATAAGGTTTCAGGAAGAAATTAAAGCGTATTTCTAGGTTCAGTTTGCCATCTTTATCTGGAAATTCCTCTGAAAAACACCCTCCTTTTTTTCTTTAAATAATTTAATTTTTAAAGTTAAAAATTTACATCCCTCTATATTTTTCTCCTAAAATGGCTAGCTGGTTATTCCAAATCATTTTTGAAAGTTCAGATTCATATATAACTAATCAAGTACGATTACCAATAGTGACATTTCTAAATATGTCTGTACTACCAGTATGGTGTTCCATTCTATCTGCTGCATGTATGGTAGGTAGATAATGTTACTATTTATTGAATGAACCTTTATTAGATGGCCGCTCGGTGCAAGCTCTACTCTAGTAGTGAACTACTGAAGAAGAACCGTGTAGGCTGGAATACCAAAAGACATGTGAGGGAAGGCATTGGATAGTCTTCTGTAACTTTGGATTGCTGTGATGCAGTAGCTGTAGACAGTTCAGTTGATTATGAAGCAACAGAGACAGGTGATCGTTTGGAACAAAAGTGTCGAAAAGTGCATCAGTCCTAGGGTTGATTGATAGCATCCATAGACGGACTTGTGCTATAGGTGACTGAAGATCAGATTCTAGGGCTTAAGACAGGTGACTGGGCTGACGTTAAAGATCTCGGGACCACAGGTAGAAGCTAAAGTTACAGATAATGGAATGGTCTGTGATATGAAAGGGGGCCTTTATGGGTGTTTGGAGGAAAAAGAACCTTCTAGGCAGATGGGAGGAGTGCTCTGCAGCTTTTGCCCTGGCACAGAGTTCAAGTAAAATGGGGCTCAGCATGGAGAAGCTACTGGGAACATGATTTTTACCAAAAGACTTAGCAAACAGACATTTTTATATTGAAACAACTGTTCCCTGTTCACCCCAGTTACAGAAGTACCGACATATGTGGAGAGAGTGGGCGGTCATCTTAGCCTGTGTGATGGTGGTGATTGTAGATAGTGGATAGGGTGGGGCCAGGGCTGGGAGAATTATGGGATGGAGTGGAATCTGGGGAGATTAAAACATGGGAATATGGGTTTTTTTGTTTTTGTTTGTTTTTTTTTTTTTTTTTTTTTTTTTTTTTTTACTAGGGATAAGTGTTTGGCGATGTGAATTAAGAAAGTAGATTGACTGATATGTCAGGGCTCCTCAGGACCACTCCCAGTTTTGATGATGCCCTAGGAAGACAGAATTCAGCGTATAGTTGTTCGCGTGGTTATGCTTTATTGCAGGGAAAGGATACAAAGCAAAATCAGCAAAAGGGAAAGCATCATGGAGTGAAGCCTGGAGGAAACCAGGCACGAGCTCCTAAGAGTCCTTGCCCTATGGAGTTACATAGGACACACTTAATTGCTCTAGCAGAACTGTGACAACATGTGTACAGTGTCATCTATCAGGGAAGCTCATTAGAGATTCAGTGCCCATGGATTTTATTGGGGGCTGATTATGTAGTCATCCTCTGCAGAGCAGGTACCAAGATTCCAGACCCTCAGAAGGAAAGCAGATGTTCAGCATAAATCACATTGTTTGTACAGACAGCTTAGGCACAGTCAGTCCCTCCTAGCGATCAGGGAGATGGAACTCTCCCAGCATCTGAGTTCCCAGATGCTAGCCAAGGGCCAGCCTTCCAAGCTCTCCTTCCCAAGGAGAGCATGTCAGGCTTGCTGTGTTAGCTCTTTTCTGCACAGTCATTTTAGGAGGTAAGAAGCTCCTTTTGAAGGCTGGAGCTAAGTTTAATCTTGGTAAATATCAGAGGTGTCTGATGAGAGGGTTAAAGCCTTACTTGGGTGTGAACTGGTGGTGCGGTAAGAGTAGACTCCTGACACCACCAGTTCACACCTGATTAAGGCTTTATAGATAGGATTCAGATGAAGGGTGAGAAATACAGACCATGGAACTCATGATAAGAAAGCTAGTTTGTGCTATGGACTGGATTTTGTGTACCAGCCCCCACCTGCCCTGCAGATTCCTCTGTTGAAGCCCAGTGTGGCTGTATTTGGAGACAGGGCCTTCAGAGAGGTGATTAAGTTGAAATGAGATTGTATGAGTGGGGGTCCTAATCTGATAGGGTTGGTGGCCTTATAAGAAGAGGAAGAGAGATCTTTCTCTCTGCATGTGCACAAAGAGGAGGTCATGTGAGCACACATGCAAAGATGGTGGCATCTACAAGCCAGGAAGAGGATCCTCACCTGGAACTGAGTAGTCCAGAACCTTGATCTTGGTTTTCCAGCTTCCACAACTGTGAGGAAATAAGTCTGTGTTGTGTAAGCCACCCAGTGTGTGGCATTTTGTTACGGCAGCCCAAGCACACTAAGACTAGGACCGCAGCTTTAGCAGGGTGAGCTCTTTGTGGAGCAAGAGAATATGAACATGGTGCTGGGCGTTTTTGTTGTTTTTTTGGTGTTTTGTTTGTTTCTCCTTTTGTCTGTTTGCGTTTTAAACTTAGCTAACTCATTCTCATAGCACCTTTTTCCAGTTAGCACAAGTCAGTAACCCAGGGTTCTCGGTCAGTGCCGTCCAATGCTGTAGTCCATTGCCATATTTGGTAATGCAAATTTAAATTAATTAAAATTAAACCAAATTAAAAATTCAGTCCTTTAGTTGCACTAGCTACATTTCATGTGTTCAATAGCCATATGCAGCTAGTGGCTATGATATTTGTTGGCATAGATAGATAGATACATACATACATACATACATACATAGAACATTGACATTATTTGCAGAATAATATTTGCAGAAAGTTTTCTTGGCAGCACTTTTCTAGATATTTACCTCATACCCTTCTCTATTTATTTACAGTTTTAGTGGTTCTGAACTTTTCTGGGTTCAAAGCATACTTATGAATACTGAAAGTTTTGGTGGGTATCCTTAAAGGTTTTAAAACAATCACACCCAAAAAAATGAGTAACAATTACAGTCAAACTGCTGAAGGGTGGCATGTCAAACTGAGTCTCTAACACCTGTGATTATCAGGTTGTTTATTTGGTCATACTTTGAAGGTATGTGCTTATAGAAGAAATACCTCTGCTGGGCTTGCTTATGTGTTCATAGTGCAGAGAACCTGGTGAGCACAGGGTTGTTCCCTGTTTTACTCTGCTGGATGTTTGCTCTCTCCTGCAGGTGGCAGGTGTAGATGCTGTAGAAGGGAACATCTGATTGGTCAGAGGAGTCAGACTGAGGGGAGGTCAGTGAAAGTGGCAGACAACCTAGTAGTACCTGGAACATCTTGTTTCCTGAAATAATACAATGCATAACATCGGTCAGAAGGGTCATAGTTCTTCCTGGCACCTGCCCCAAGGTAGCATCTGTGGTGTCAGAAGTGGGAGCTTTGCTCAGGAATCCTCAGGATAACCCTCTGAAGTTGGTATTATTCCACTCCTGAAGCCAAGGGAAGACGGCACTCAGAAATTTCGTCTAATTTACTGAGTCACCAAACTACTGAATAGAGAGGTGCTGGATTCACACCTTTCCTTTGGTCTCCACCGCTGGGCAGCTGGGTGTGGCCTCTCCCCTTTCCCCAAAGCCCTGTTCTGTGCGAAAGGGATTCTTTGTAAATTCCATGCACATTTCATTCAGGGTGAAGACCTAGAAGGGGATTTTTAAGCAATTTTTATTTTAAAGGATTGTTGTTATTTTTGTTTTAATTATATTGAAAACAAATAAAAATTTTAAAAGGGAAAAATCACTCATAATACCAGCATTTGTTTTGGAATCATTTAAAGACTTTTCCTGTACTTACACAGACATATTTTAGCAAAAAAATCATCATGCTATTATGCATGTTTGTCTGCAGCTTCCTCATTGGATTTGAGAATTTTGGATGAACATCTCTCCAAGTCAGGCAGGAATAGTCTTTGTGCATTTAACTACTCTGTTACTTTAAAAATGTATGTTTGATTTTTTTAAATGGTTATTGTTACATCCACCTTAACCACTCCTCATTTTTGCTTCTAAGTCTGTTTTTTCTTTGTGTGCTGTTACTTACAGATAATTGCAAGGGAGGAACAAAGTCTTAAATTTGGTGGCACTCACCACCAAATAATTGAAGGTGTTTGCTTTTCTGTGAAGACACAAAGAACCCCTCTGATGCTCTTTGCTCATCTCATCCTCCTTGGTGTTGATTTCTCTTTCTCTTCCATTTCACGTCGTTTTAGCCTCAGTACCAGACTGGTTTTGCGCAGCCCTTGGCCTGCTGCCGGCACAGCTCCGCTGCTGGCTCTGCCTCAGGCCCCAGGCAGTGATGTGTCTCTTGGCAGGGAGTGGAAATGAGGGTGGTCCTCTCAGTAGACTCAGGAGCACCCCAAGTCAGCAGTAATATTAATATTTGGCATAACAAGTACCAGGGTGGGTGACCACACGTCCCTGGACTGGGATCTAAAAGTTCTCAGTTGTCCTGTGAGCTGTGGTTTATGATCAGCTTCAGCAAGAGGTGGAATTTAATTCCCGCAGGCTTCTTTCCCTTGGTCATCCTCTGACGCTGTTGCCTTGTTACTATGTATCCTACTCCCTTTTATTATCATTGGCTTAGATTTTCCTTGTCGTTTTACTCTAATCACTTTTTCTACTCTTTCCTATTTCTAAATTCCCCAGACTTCTTTCTTTTCTTTCTTATTTTTTTTGTAAACAACAGAAATTTATTTCTTATCGTTCTGAAGGCTGGGTCCTTTTTCTTAATCAGCCTTATGTTAATGAGATTTTCCTTCTGCTTAAATCTAACGACCTCGTTTTTTATTGGAGAGGGACAGGAGGGTGAGATGAGGAAGGTGAAGGTAGATGTGCCACCTGCTAATTGTTTAATATAAAACAAGGTATTAAGGAGCCTAATTCCTTTTTGATTCCTGGTATTTGGGAGACCGTAGTCTCCCAAAGATGGCTGGTAAGTCTTCACCTTTCAGGAGGCAGGACATGTTGTGGGAGAAAGGGCCAGAAAGGTGTAGGAAGAGTGTTCCAGCAGAGTTGAAACAATATGACTATAAGAAACTGTGATACCAAGGATGTGTTGTTGTGAATGGATGATAGATAAAAATGGAAAGACCTCCAGAAGATGAGTTTGGAGGATACAGAGATGTTTATGTTGGTGATAAACAGGGCTGTGCTGTTAGTAACTTCCATTTGAAGAAAGGTTAAATATTGTCTAAGGGAGAACATGTTCTGGGGCTCAGAAAACAAGGTTTTATTTCCAGAAGACAACTAAATATGGAGGACAATTTCAGTACTGAATTAGACAGCTATTTACTAAAATGTGGTCTGAGTGTGGGCATTTCTTATATCTAACCTTATATCTAGCAATAGAATAGTTATTAATGAAGGACTTAGAGGGATATACAGATGAATCAGATAGAATTTCCTAAAATGTTTTCCATCTTTCGGGAAATCCTAGTTGAAACTGGAAATACCTCAAATTTTATTATTGCTTATTACAAATTATAGTGATTTTGATATTGTCCAGTTAAAAATTTCAGTAGATTTTAGAAACTAGTTATTAACTGACCTCAGTTCTGTACATTCTTGTTGCTTAGCAGGAACACCCTTACAGTTAAAATCACGTTAAAAGTAGGGTAAATGGTATGTGCCTGTAAGGTCAGAATAAAACTATATTTTTTTCTTGTCAGCACTTGATGGGGAAAAAAGTAGTTTAAGAACATGATTACAATTAGCATCTTACTCAAAACCACATATGCTATAGTATTTTTAAAGTTTGGAACTAAAATGTAGAATCATCATGTTTTATAACACTTGAAACTACATTTATATATATGTCTGTGCTGTCCTGATATAGCTTTTGGATTGCATGGTGGTGCAAGAATGATTCTTATATTTAAGTAACACACATTGATTGTCCGCACAGATGGTATCACTTTTGAATCTACTAAGTAAAAGAAAACTAGAACAACAGTGACTTTGCTGATTTTTTATTTTGGTTGACTATAGTTCTTATGAAGGTAGCAGGCTGAATGGAGAAACTACAGCCAAGAACAGAATGGGCGGTGTTCTCCTTACTCTGTACCTCAGGTCTGCTCATGTTTCCCAGTAGAGCCAGTGTGAGTTCTTTCTGGGTATAAGACTTAGTTCTCTTAACATAACTATTACCATGCAGTAATAAAACATTTTATTTCTTTTTTTTTTTTTTTGGGTTGGTTCCCTGAGTGAGGATCGAACCTAGGCCGCAGCAGTGAGAGCGCTGAAGCCCAGCCACTACACCACCAGGGAAACCCCCCTAAAACATTTTCTAATGGTTTCATAAACAAACAAAAAAAACAAAAACAAACACCTTCTAGTCTTACTGTTGAAAGAAGAGAATATGTCAAGATCTAAGAAAATGTTGGTTCTTGGTGTGAACAGTAAAGTTTGGGATAAATTAAAGACTGGAGTGTCTAATTAAATTGTAATTATGAACTAAAATGTGAGTTCACGATAGTCATCAAGTTGGGGAACCTGTTTCAATGTTCCAACCTCAAGTATTGAAGACACTAGTTTCTAGAATAATCTTTAATGTGTATAAAGTTTGACTCCTTAATTTTAAGAAATGATTTTCTTTGTGTAATGCAAAGTTAATGTGAAGCATCAACTAATCATAGTGCTAGGGACAAGTTTCCTCTTGAGTTCTATAAGATGAAGATATTATAGACCAGAAAAGTACTCCACACAGATGATAAAGATGGACACGACGACGGTGGTGAGGAACATGAGTATGCTGTGTGTGATGTCATAACTTCAGTGACGTAGTCTAATAGGAGAAGTTGTTAATTGACATGTTCGTCACTTGTGATGTATTGATGAATTGAAGCTTTAAGAATTCCTGAGCAGCAAATTTCTCGTTAGTTTCATGTAAAAGAAACTTATAAAATGCTAAAAAGGGAAAGTATTACTATGTGTTGTTTAAGAAAGCATCTACCACTGTCTTTGTTCTCCTCCTTCAAGCTTTTCACATTTGGTGTAACATTTAGTTTAACATAATCTTTTTCCACCACCTGTTTCATTCCTGATATATTGCTGGTGGTCACCAGGAGGTCCGAAGGACCTTGCTGAAATTTCTAACCTGCCCTTTCAGACATTTTGTCTTGGGCGCAACTATATAGCATGAGTAGTTATGTGAAACATTGTCATTAGTCATTTAGAATCACTTTGATACCTCTGAGTTCAGTAAATCTGTAGTATTAGTAATGATGTTATATAATACTGAGTTGATTTTAATGACAGAATTGTATATGTCTAGGCTTTTATTTATTGAGGTTCAATTCCATAACATAAAGCACCATTTTAATTGTTTTTAAATGTATTAATTCTTCAGTAGCATTAAGTGTATTCACATTGTTGTGCAACCATTATCGGTAATTTCAGAACATTTTCATCACCCCCAGAAGAAACCCCTTAGAAGGTCAAAATTAAGCAGTCACTCCCCATCTCCCCTTTTCCTTTCATCCCTACCCCCGACCCTGATCCTGGCAACCGCTAACCTGCTTCTGTCCATATGCATTGGCCTCTTCTGACATTTGGTATAAGTGGAGTCATAAAATATGTGGCTTTCTGTGTCTGATTGCTTTTCCTTAGCATGTTTTCAGAGTTCAGCCACATTGTAGCATGCATCACTATTTTATTCTTTTTTATGGTTAAATACTATTCCGTTGTGTGTGTTACTAAACAAGGGCTCCCTGCCTGAAGTGCATAAAAGCCAAAGTGTGACACTGGCTTTTGAGAAAAGAAAAGGCTTCATTGAGAGATCTGCTGATGAGTAGACAGGAGGCAAGGCTCACATCTGCCTTCCTGATCTGGGGCTTGGGGTGGAATTTAAGGGGTTAACGGAGGACAGGCTAGTACTCAGAAGGGGCTGGTAGAGATTTCAGGCCTAGGGCTTCAGCACCACATTTTCCTGGACAGCGGACCTTTCACTTCTGAAAGGGTTCTGGTCCGTTCTGGTCAAGTCCCAGCTTTTTTGGTTCCATGGGTGGGAGTGACTTTGGTTCTGGGTGTTTTGAAGGTCAAAATTCTCTCTTCTGGATATCCTTTGCATGCATGACTTTGGTTTTGTTCCATTATCCCTGAAAAATAACTCAGGATTTTGTTTGAAACAGGTAAGGCCAGTTTGAGCTGGTTCTGCAGTTACACATGAGGTGCATAATAGTTTATCCATTCATCAGTTGATGGATATTTGGGTTACTTCCACTTTGGGGCTCTTATGAATCATGCTGCTGTGAAGATGTATGCATGTTTTTGTTTGACTGCCTTTTTCAATTTTCTTGGGTCTGTACCTAGGAGTAGAATTGCTGAGTCATATGTTTAATGTTTTGAGGGAATGCTAAGCTGTTTCTCACAGTGGCGGCACCATGTTAGAGTCTCACTAGCGCTGCACGAGAGTTCCCGTTTCTCCACAGCTTTCTAACACTTACTTGCCTCTGAATTAGTAGTTCTACAAATGATTTTTGATTGGTACAACAATGAGAGTCTGATGGAGTCATTTAAATCTTTGAGTTATATTTTGCTCTATAATTTAGTGGTATTGACAAAGCTCTCAATATATGTTAATATTTTATATATAGGATATGACTTAATTTGTAACATAGAGATTCATAACAGGATTTTAAACTTTTCTTCAACAGTTTCTTCAGAGTAGTAATCTAATACTTACTCTTTTTTGCTATTTTTTGGATTCTTTTTTTTTTTTCTAACTTCTTAAGATGGATGCCTAACTCATTAATTAAAAACATTTTTTTATTGTGGTAAAACAATATATATAACATAAAGGTTACCATTTTAACCATTTTGAAGTGTACAGTTCAGCGGTATTAAGTACATTCACAGTGTATGCAACCAGCCATGGATCAGATATACTCAGAAAAAGTCCCAGAAAGTACCGAAAAGCAAAACATCAGTTTGCCATGTGCCAAGCGCTATGCTGAATCCACATGAATAAAGTGATGTATAGGCACACCCTGCTGTAGCCTATATGCAAGTAATGGTTTTACACACATTCTAAGCCATTTGGTATAAGGGACTTGAATTTGGTCCTGGAAGCGATCCCCCACAGATAACTGAGGGATGACTGTACCTGTTAGTTTGTGTATGAGTGCTGTCCAGAAAGTGTCCAGCCATGTAATAAGAAAAGCAGAGGCATCTGTGGCTGGATTTTTTCTGGACGGCCCTCGTATACTTCACTGGCAGGAGACAGGTAGATGGTGCTATGGATAAGAATTATATATGCTTCTGAACATTAACCAGGTATATTAAAGGTTTAGAAAATGTGAAAATGAAAAGCTGACCCCCCTGTAGTTTCTCTGAGAAACTATAGAGACACATTATAAAATACAAAAAGAGAAACCATAGATGGAAACGAAACTCTTAGATGAAATGAGACTTGGAGGAAAACAGTGAGGAAAGAGAAGTGTGATTGGAAATGAAAAGAGTGAAGTGCTCTGGAACTGGTCCAGTCGAAGCACTGGGTGCAAATTGTAGTCCAGGGGAAGGGCATAGGGAACATGTATCATGGCCAGAGCTTGGTAAGGCAGGATACTAGGGACCACGTGGGAAGTGCTGGGATGTTCCCTATTATGAGAACACGTAGGAGGAAACTCACACAGAGCAGAGAACCACAGATACCTATATGAGAGTACAACTTGCCCGTGAAATTGCTACCAGTGCACGCTAAGATTAAGGCATGGTGTTGAAAGTGGGTTTCAGGTATGTGGGCAGACAAATAAAATACATCAACATCTTATTTATAACTTAAGATCTGCTGGAATAAATCATCATTACACTAGTCATGGAAAGTTGCATTGTCTCCTGTGTATGGTCTTAGCAAAGACATCATCTTATGTAAAAGAGACATGATCACCTTGGACCGTGAAATTGTAAATAAAATACTACGTTACAAGTTAATGTTTCCTGCTGAAATATGAGCCTGTGTTTTGGAGAAAGCAAGAATGTTCATATTTTTTATTTTATTTATTGTGTATCCTTGTGATTATTTATTTTCCATTTTAGTTTTTGTTTGTAATAAGAATGCTTTTAGATAAAAAGAAACATTTCTTTATCCCATTAATATTAAATGCCGAACATTTTACTTTTATGTCAAATATCTCTGTCCTAATGCATAGATTATTAGTAACTGGGACCATGAATTCGTATAGCTGAGAAATTTTAGAGTTCTGGAGAGAAATTATGAATTGAATTTGGCAAAATGGGGAAACATTATCAACTGGAAAAATTGATTTTACTACTGTATAGCAATGGTAAAAAGAAAATCTTATCTTGGGTATTTATTTTGGATGTCTATCTTGAATTTTTATATGACAAGGGAATGTAGAAATCCATTATCTTGGATATCTATGTTGAGTTTTCATATGACAAGGGAAATAGAAATAACATTTTATTTGGAGGGGAAAAAGTGAATTGCAGATGTGCAGCTCCTGTCTAGAACTGCCTTTTTTTATCGAAAGAAAGAAATAAAGAAAAACTCTAGTTCATCTCCTTGAGTGCAATTTGAATGGTTTCCATGTTGGAAATTGTGCAATTTCATATTAAGTAGTGGGTGGTAAGGTGGTCAGTGGAAGTGTTCAGTTCATCCAGTATCGTCTTACTGATTTGACAAATGGAATTTTTTTAACTGTGTGGAAAGCATTTCACTTCCTTTGTCCTTTGGCAGAAGAGGACGCTGTCTGTGGTTTCCCCACAGAAGACTGGGTGGGTAAACTTGGGGTGTGCAAATGGAAACAGCAGACAGAGAGATTGCCTCTGACAGCTGGTAGGGCCCACTGAGGATCTTAGAGGAGATTGTTGATGCTGACCATGTGGTCCGGGATCGGGTGTTGTAGAGACGTGAGGGAGGAGTTAAGCAGTGTGGACATTAATGAGGAATGCAAATGCTCAATAAAGTGACAGCTCTTCCTTAAGAAAAGGAGCCAAAGATTCTAGGTGGAGGTCCCTGAAAAATTTGCTCTTGACACAAATAAAAACAAGTTATTCTTTATCTTAGACCTTCACTTCCTTTTGTGACATTTCATCAGTGATTTGTGATGTGGATGAGCGTGTGATGTGTTTCTCAGTGGATGGCTGTCTCTCATGATGTGTGACCTTGGGCAAGATATTTGACTTCTCTTTGCCTCAATTTCCTCATCTGTACAATGGGCTCTGCAGATTAATTGAGCTTTGTCTAATGCTGTGATGATTGTCCTTGGTTTATCATCATCATCATCATTGTCTTTATTCCTGTTAATTGAGAAAGCCTCTTGTTGAGGAAGCTGTTTGTTCCCTCTAATAACGTTAGTATATTTGACGTATTCTCATAGAAATGAATCAGGAATTGTTTAGCATTTAAGATGATTACTAATATGTCCATGTTACCTTTGCAATTAATTTTTAGAAAATCACAGTAACTATGGATGATTTACATTTTCTTAGCATTTTTTCAGATTAAAACATGAGCCAGTAAATGTCACATAAAAACCACATGGCCACCTGTGACCATTTAGTATCGGGGCAAAGAATGCAGTGAACCCCATGGCATTCTCCAGTGCACAGCTGTACAGTGATCCTTAATGGTGGCCTGCCCCCAAGGAATCCAGATTTTAAGATGCTCTTTTTAAAAGACAGAGGGTTGTATTATTGTTTTTGAAAAAGATTTCTATCATGAATACATAAAGCAAAATTTGGCACTTAAAATTCTTCTGTGATTTTAGCAACTGCCATTAGGTTTAGTTAGTATATTCTTAGGTGCATTGAAGTAAAAGATTGATGTGGTTTTTTTTCTCAGCCTTAAAGTTAGTGTGAGAGAAATAGAACTTAATCTTCCTTCCAGACTTTGCTATTCCTCTTGTCTTTTCTAATATTACCCATAACGTGTTACAGGGCAGTGACTGAGGCTGCCCTGTTTTTTTGCTTTTTTTGTTTTGTTTTTTTTTTGTTGTTGGTGGTGTTCTGTTTTGTTGTAACCTATACGATGGGTCAGCTTTTTTTGTTGTGGTAAATTTGTTTTGTTTTCTTAAACAGTACTGACATTTATCCAACAAATTCCCTTACCCGTGACATACAAAGTGGAAGGTGGATAATCATTAAGATTTTTGTATTTAACTGCTGGAGTTATTATTTTAGGACTCCTAGAAATAATAGCAAACATAATCTCCGTATTTAGGGATAAGAACTGCATAGTTGGTGTTTAGGTAAATGTGTATTGAATGATAAATAAATGAATCACATTTAGATGTGACCATACTCAGAAGGAAACTACACGTCTCCCACTGTGTTCCTTAGGAGCGAGGAAACCTTTCCTGGAAGCTCCCGTCCCACATGTCTCCTCATAACCCCTAGGTCAGGAGAGCCATTGACAAGAATGTGCACTTACCCGGTGGAATGGGTGTGTAGGGTGTAAACCACAAGGACCGGTGCATTGTTTGTGAAAATAATACATGATTATCATAGGAAATCTGGAAAATAATGGAAAAATATACAATTAAGAAAAGAAAAAGAACATCACACAGAGAAAAGTATTAACAGCATGGTATTTAGCTTTCCAGTTTTTGGTTGTATGTGTATAT
Organism: Lyroderma lyra; assembly: GCA_004026885.1. Lineage (NCBI taxonomy): Eukaryota > Metazoa > Chordata > Mammalia > Chiroptera > Megadermatidae > Lyroderma > Lyroderma lyra. The sequence goes on along the minus strand of PVJL010011425.1, from coordinate 24,584 downwards.
ATTTGTGTATATAAAAGAAAATTGCAATCATATTGTACATAGTGTTTTTGGTCTTAAATCTAGCAGTCTTTCAAATATTTTTTCATGTCACTAAATCATGTTCTTCTAAAATGACACCAGTGGTTCCCTGTGTTCCTGCATATGGCTGTCTTACAAATTACTGAATTAATTTGGTAATATGGCATGTTAGACCATCAGCACATGAGTGGTTTTTCACTGTTGTAAATATGCAGTGGACGCCCTTTTGTGTCCGTCTTTGTGTGATCGCCAGTTATTTCCTTAGACTGAATCCCTAGAGGTAGATTAGCGGGGGAAAGGGCATCAGCACTTCCAAAGCTCTGGAAACACCTCCCTGGTTACCCTCCAGAACACCTGGAGCAGTGACGTTCCCACAGACCTGTATGTGCATGGCTCTTTAACTGGACTCTTGCCAGCAATGGGAATTATTTTTTAGTTGAAACTTTTATAGGCAAAAGTGGTATTCCTTTGTTGTACTTTGCTTTTTTTTTTTTTTATTATTATTACTGGTGTTATTAAATACTTTTTTCTTTAATCAGCAATCAGTAGATAGCTGTTGAATGAAGAGATAAACATGTGATTCTTGATTTGTAGGTTATCTGTTCATGTCCTTTACGTGGCATCATTATTTTTTTACTTTTTTATTGCAATATACATAAAAAGAGCATACAGTAGTGTTAATGGCAAGTGTAAAATCCATAGAATTGGTGACATTCTATTTTGTTTGTTATTCCAAATATTAGTTTATTTAGTGTATAATGTTATAATAATTTAAAATTATAGTATCTCAGAGCCTGCTGTGGTTGGGTTAGTTATTCCATCATAGTTATACCTTCCTGGAGCTCCTACTTTCATACAGATTCCATCTTTGATAATGACTGAGAAATAAATTGTTTCTCTCCGGTACTCGCTTCGGCAGCACACACACTAAAATTATTTCTTCCCAGGCTCCTTTGTGTTATTTAGTAAATGTCTGTGACTCTGCCTCACACGTCTTTGCTTTGGCCACAGAGCGTTTTAATTGTTGTCACTTTTTCCCAGGTGTCAAGATCTTCTTTTCCCTAAATAGAAGGAATTTTAAATTATTTTCTTTTTATGCTTTTTCCTTGACTCCTTGGCCCAGATTCATTTTTCTTTGTTGTAAGAGTGTGTGTGCATATGTGTGTGTGTGTGTGTGTGTGTGTGTGTGTGTGTGTGTCTCAGAGCTTCAGTAAATAATTCTTTCCTGTGTTATTTATTGAGTTATAACTACTGTTTATTGTTAACACATCATTTAATCTTCTTTTTAGTTCTATGAGATAACCCTTTTCTTTTAGAGAAAGATGAAATATTTTGGGCCACACAGCTCCAGGGGTAGAGCTAGGGTTGGAATCTAGTTTGCTAGTGATGTGCTTGGATTTCAAATTATAAAGAGGACCATGTTTGGTCTTGCATATTGAAAAGAGGCTGAATTGAAGTTTCTCAATTATGCTGAGAAATTTACAGTTTATTTAAATCTGGTTCTCGCTCTCAAGTAGAAAATTCTCCCTATTATTTATAGCTTTAAAAATAAGGGGCCTCACATACAATTTAATGTAACCAATAAGAACCATGCCACTTTTACAGTCATTTGTGTCAGCTGGTGTTTATACAGCCCATGACTTGACAGCCGACCAAACTCTCTTCTGTTACTGCAGCTTGAATGTAACAGTAACTGGCTTAGCAAAATCTTGAAACCTCAGACTCCAATATTTGTGGTGGAGTAAAGTAAACAGGATTGGACCTTCGGGTTGGTGTGGGGCACAGCCGTCCAGGACGCTGGGCCTTGTTCTCACTGGTGATGCCCTCACTGGTGATGCCCTTGCTTGCATGGACAGTTTTGCTGGCAGGCATTTGGGCTTGCCAGGAGAGATTGTTTTTGTGTAGAAACCTTTGAGAAAGCCATTACTTTCCTTTTATTAAAAATGTAGTAACTGATGATGGTAACTTCCCCCCCCCCACCCCTTTTTTTGAGTGCTTACACTGTGTTGAGCACAGTAGACGTGCTTTCTGTATATTTTATTATTCACAGTGACCCTGCTAGGTTTCTGCTCTACAGATGCAGCAATTGAGAGGCAGAGAGGCTAAGTAACTTCCCAAGGTCACAGGGCTAGGATGTGGCAGAGCAGGGGTTCAGACCTTGGCAGTCTCCTTCCAGGTCAGCCTCCTTAAGTGTTCCGTTACACTGATGTTTGGTAGGTGAAGAAAGAGAGGTGTGGGTGATGCATTGATCGTTGTTCAGGTGTTTTGGAAAAGGTTTGACTTTATGCCTAGTGGCAGCTCAAAATAGTTAAATGATTGCCATTCAGTAAATTCTTAACTCATATAAAATGAGTTATTTGTCTTGTACCTAATATTATGATGGAACATGGTGAGTAAAACATACTCTTTTGTGTTTATGTAAATCTGGGTCAGCTTGCATTTACAAGAAACAGAATGGTTTCCTAGGAAGACAGTGTTTAAAACAAAACTTTGAAGGGTGGGATCAGAATGATCAAGTGTTGTGGTTACTGATCTATAATAAACACCGCAGACCATGCCTTAGTGGTTCTATGCTCCATCCTTTATAGCTGAATATTTCAGAAATGGCAGGTGAAATGTTCTGGAATTGCGCAGGCTGGCCACAGGCAGAATTTGTTTTTAGTACCTTATCCTTTTGCCCCTTGCTGCCACCTTGTTCTCTATGCCTTTCCCCTGTACGAGGTGTGGGGGCGATGCCTAACCACCTCTAATCACTGTCAGCAAGGTCTTCCTAAGGTGTTCATATAGTGATGTTGAAAAATATTTTATACCCCCTCTCAGGGCATTTTCATTTAATTAAAAAAATCCAAGTCCGGCTACAGGTCTCCTTTTGAGATTTGTCTCACTCCTCCACGAGGCTCAGGTTTCTCCTTCTCATCCTGTCTCTCTTCTAACAGTCTGTTTGCTGCCAAGTCTAGACCTCGCGAAGGAGGCTTGGGTGACCCAACTCACTACTGTTAATGCTGATGGTGAATGGTGGAACTGACGCATCATTAAGCACCTGATCGATCTCATCTCCCCTCTCTTCTCATGGTTCACAGGCAGTGAAGACCTGGTATGTCATCTTTGGACACTTATTGTCACCCTGTGTACCCTACCAGGCCTCCTCACTGCCTTTCATTGAAACTGTTGAGGTCAGTGAATTAGATTAAACTGATGACTCCAGCCCAGCTTTTGGAGATGGCTGATTGTATGATGTTTGCCTGACTGGAAGGCTGTCACTTAAACTGGCCCCTGGTCAGATGACAGTTGGGCAGGCGGATGGGCCCCGTTGCTCCTCCATCTGCTTGTCAGGTGGCAGCGTGGCTGCGGGCAGCTGCTGGCCTGAACACAGGTCCATAGGAATGCTGCAGCTATCACTGCGTGCCTGGGACGGGGATGACGTTCGGATCAGGAGGAGCCGGGAGGAGTGCAGGCATCCAGAAGAAGAAATGTAGCCCTGACCTTCGTCTTTAGTTGAGGCATCTCCCATGATGTCTTTGAACTTAGGATGAGAGCTTTTTCTTTGGTAATGCTCAAGACTCCTCTGCCAGGGCAAGGACATGGTGAGAATGTCAGCCTCGGTTTTTAACAAGGCAAGGGGATACCTGGTGTGTAGGGTGTGTGTGGGGGTGTGAGTGAGTGAGCGTGTATGGCACGGGGGAACATTTCCTGCAAGGACAGAGACCCCCGGAGTTGCAGCAGTGGAAGCGGGCGGAGGCAGAGGCCAATGCAGGAGGAGCTGTTGGAGGAAGCGGGGTGACGCCGAGGAGCGAAGGGCCCGGAGCACCCGAGGCCGGTGCTGCGCAATGGGCGGTGCTGTGGGCAAAACCGACAGTGACATTGGTCTTGTCCCAGGACGGCGGGTAGCACAAAGTTGCTGTTGACCTTTGACCTTTGCCCCCAAAGCTTCACCCTAACGGTGGCAGCAGAAGTCATTGCTGGCAACTGAGGAGGTAACAATTGCTAAGAAAATAGACAGCAGTGAGGAAGCGGACTGTTCTTTCAGAAAGCCGCACTGTGAAGGAAAAGGGATGGTGTGATGGAGAAGAAGGCTTCCATGTTTAACTCTTCCCCGGGCTGGGCGAGAGCTTTGCAGTAGGGTTAGACAAGAGGCAGTGAAGGGCAGGGAGAGCAGTGGGCGAAGGGAAGTCTTCGATGCTACGGGACAGGACGGGCGGGGAAGGAGAGGCGCGCCCAGGTGTCAGAGGAGCAGGCGGGATGCAGTTCCATCTGGGAGAGAGGAGACTGTGGGGACCCCAGGACACTCACGACAGACGGTTCGAAAGACGAGGGAAGCTTCTGGCTGAGCAGCATACAGTGAATACGAGAATACAGGTGATAGAGTTGCAAAAGATTCTACAGTAACAATGCATAGAATTTAAGATGATGCATTTAAATGTTTTCAGAATTGCCTCTTTTTATTTTTAGGCTATGGTTAATTAAAATAATGTAAACATTTTATAAAATTTGAAAATAATCTATTAAACACATATGAGTAAAATTTTACGTGAACTGTGGCTCTTCCTGAGATGGGTGGGGTGGGTGGTGGTGATCTTTTCAGTGGGTGCCTTGAGAAATGTACCATTCCTTGTGCTTTGAAAGGTCCCTGTGGGGAGCCCTGGTTTCCACTCCGTAGGACTACTAGGTACCATAGTAAGAGTCAGAAATGGGACCTCACCTCCTTTCCTGTATGTCTCCTCTGCACTTAATACTCTACTCACCACTGACACTTCTGGTCACCAGAGGTGCAGGGGCTTCTTAGATCCCTCAAAGGAAGGATCCCTCAAAGGAAGGACCCCTCCCCCTTCAATCACAAATCCATGTCGTCACCCATGGTTCTGACCCACTAGTCATAAATCAAAGGTTCCCATGACCTTCTTGGGTTTCATTAATTTGCTGGAATGGCTTTCAGGACCCAGGAAAACAGTTACTAGCTTACCAGTTTATTACGAAGAATACTAAATGAAACCAGCATCCAGATGAAGGAATACATCAGGTGAGGTCCAGAGGGTCCCCAAGCAAAGGAGCTTCTGTCTGCATGGAGTTTGGGGTGCACACCCTGGGGCAAGTGGATGAATTCTTTTCAACCATCCGGAAGCTCTTCAAACCCTGCAGTTCTGGGATGTTTATGGAGGCTTCATTATGTAGTCATGATTGAGTAAGTCATTGGCCATGGGTGATTGATCGCACCTCCAGCTCCTGTCCCCTTCTTGGAGGTGGGACGGAGGGGTGAGACTGCAAGCTCCAACCCATTAATCTTGGTTGGTCCCCTGGCAACCATTCTCCATCCGTGGGGGCTTTCCCAAAACATTCACATAACTCAGGTGTGGCTGAAAGGGGCTTGTTAGCAATAAGGAGACCCCCTTTCACCTTATTGCTCTGAAGCTATTTCAGTAACTGAGAACTAAAGACCGAATATTGTAACAAAAGACACTCCCAATGCACTTATCACTTAGGAAATTCCAAGGGTTTGGGGAGTTTTGAGCCAGGAACTTTGGATGAAGACCAAAATACATATTTCTTATTACATATCACATCACAGCTTCCTCTGCAAAGTAGGAGAAAAATGACAGACAGGAGAGGGAGGAGCGAGAGTGATCCACACACGGAATGTTGTGTCCCTCCTACCCCCCACTCGTGTTGAGGCCGAATCCCCACAGTGCAGGTAGGAGGAGGTGAGGCCTTGGGCAGGTGACTGGGTCATGGGGGTGGGGCCTTCATGAGTGGGATTAGTACCTTATAGAAGAGACTAGGGAGCCTCCTAGCCCCTTCCAGTACATCAGGACAGGCATTGTGAACTAAGAAGCAGGTCCCTCCCAGATACTTAATCCTGCACCTTGATCTTAGACTTCCCAATCTCAAGAACTGTGAGAAATAAATTTCTGTTATTTATAAGCTACCTGGTTTGTGGTAGTTTGTTACAGCAGCCCAAACGGACTAAGGCAGAGTGTATATGAAAGTTAAAAATCTAGAAGTGGATCTTAAAATGAATTGTGCCTGAACTCCTTAGACAGTCTCTGCACTGTGTGTCCCCAGTAGCAAGTATATCTCCACTGGAAGACTGGCAGCAGACTGAAGACTGGATGCCTGTGGGGCAAGTTCTCCTCCTTTTCAGTGTGTTTGCACTGCTCTGCAACACATGGCTTTGAGTGTCCTCATGTCATTCTAGGTTTAGTTGGGTCAGTGGCTGGTACAGGGTGTCTCCTTACGTGTGAACTGGGGGATTTGAGTTTAGACAATCCCTAAAGTTGTTTCTGGTTCAAAAACTATGATTTTATGATTTAGTTATTTGTACAGGCCACTGTTGAAATTGGGTAACACAGTCAAATTGAGATCAGTTCTATCTCATTTCTCGTTTTTTTAAATGAAAGGTAAATCTGGTTAGTTTTCCACTTCTATATTCGAATGTGTTGAAAATGGTTATTTTAATGTTTGAACACTTTGGAATAATTTTTGGACTTTGCTCTTAAGAATGTTGATAAAAAGGTCATCTTTCACAGTATTAAAAATCAAATTATATTCTTTATCCATAAGAATTGCTGACGGTCTTACTGATTTTTTCCACCTGTTAGTATACCACATGTATGGTTATTGATTGTGGGTGACACTTTGCTAGAGAACTGATATTGTTAGTCAGTAGTGACCCAGGTCCACAGGCCCGTGTCCAGCTTAATGTGCTATGATTGTCATTCTCTTTGAGTTTTAAGATTGCCTCCTCTCTTTCCCTCTTCCACATATAATGAAAAGAAACTAAAGATTTTCAGCTAAGGAGCAAGGGAGAAAGCGCAAAAAAATTAGGGTTCTTCCTGTGTACTCGTAGAGGAAATAGTATCTGGGAGAAAGTGAGATAAACGAAGCGGTTTGTTGCCAGTGAGGAAGAGCGTGAGAGCTATCTACTGACCATCATAAAGCAGTCTGGGGAGAACCCTCTTATTATTGGAACACTGTATGTGGGAAGTTCTGAGTACATAGGTAGATTTTGCATTACCTGAGCAGGCAAAGCATCTTTTAGAAACAGCCTGAGAGAGTGCTTTCTCCTTGGAAAGACTATAAGAAACATGTGCTTGGGAGTTCCCTGGTGGTGCAGTGGCTTAAGGCTTCAGCGTTGGCGCTGTCAGCGCTGCGGCCTGGGTTCGATTCCCAGTCAGGGAGCTGCCACATACCAAAAAGCAAAAAAAAAAAAAAAAAAAAAAGAAACATGTGCTTCTCCTTTACAACTGATTTGTCTTTCCGTTTTGGTCAAATTGAGTCATGATTTGTTTGCCAGTTTCAACTGGGCCACACAGAAACACAGTGCCAAGTGGTGCCAACCACTGGCCATCAGGATGCATTTTTTTTTTTTTTTTTTGCACTGACTTGTGCTAGTTTTGCTTTGTTTCTGTAATGGATTACTACAAATTTATTGATGTAAGACTACACAGATTTCTTGTCTTACACTTTGGAGGGCAAAAGTCTGACATCAGTGGCACTGGGCTGTGATCAAGGTGTCAGCAGGGCTAAGTTCTTCTGGGGGCTCTAGAGGAGGCTTTTCTAGCTTCTAGAGGCTACCCTCATTCTTTGGCACTTGGCCTCACATCACTCCCACCTCTCCTTTCGTTGTCACATCTTTTCTTACCTGCCTCCTTCATTTCCTTACAAGGACCCTTGTGATTGCATTGGGACTACCTGGGTAATACAGAATAATGTTCCCATCTCAAGATCCTTGACCTCATCACATGGGCAAAGCCTTTCGCCACAGTAACATTCACAGGTCCTAGGGATGAGGACATCTTTGTCCTGTTTTTCCCCACCCATTTCTCTTAGGTTATATTTTATATTGTTTAATTGGATAAGTAAATGTCAACCACTATGAATTTTCATGGAGCAGGTTGGAAGTGTTAGAAAATTATCAGTACAATAAAAACAAACATAATTCAGAAAATAATGAAGTTTTGCAGTTTTATCCATCTGACTTTAAAATTTAAAGAAGTTTAAAGGAGTAATATTGAGGATTAGTTCTTGGTTCTTGTTTCAGTCGAAAATGTGGTGGTCTTAAGGAGTCTGTGAGGATGAGCCCAGGGTTTTAGTTGAGGGAATTAACCAAGTCCCTGTACTGAGCCTACAGTGGGTCCCTGAGTTGATCCTGGAATACCTAATTTTGTGTCTCACAGATTTATAACTAGGAAGACTTGCAGTTGCTTTAGACATTGCCTGAAATTCTTTGATACCAAAGTGGACCAGAAAAGTTTCCTTCTTTAGGGAGCCATTAGGGTAAAGAAAAAGCCTTCATCTTTTTATGACACCACTGTACACCCTTAAGCCATGAGAGGTCGCGTTAATTCTTCAGGGCATTGTTTCTTACACTGGTATTCTACAAATGCTTTTCCATAGTATTTAATGACTTTACTGAGATATAATTCACGTACCGTAAATTCCTCCACTTTAACGCATACATTCAGTACAGTTTATTTCATTCACAGGGTCAGGCAACCATCAGCATAACCTAATTTTAGAGCATTTCTATCACCCCAGAAAGAAGCCCCATATCCATTAGCGGTCTCCCCATCTCCCTGCCCTAGCCTCAGGCCAGTGGCAACCTACTTTCTGTTGTAAAGACTTGTCTATTCTGGACATTTCATATCGATGCGTTAGTGTAATACACAGTCTTTCATGACTGGCTACTTTCACTTAGCATAATGTCTTTAAGATTCATCCGTGTTGTGGAATGTATCTACTTCATTCCATTGTATTGCTGAATAACAGACCATTGTGTGGTTATACACATAATGTTCTAAACATTGTGTACGTTTTTTTTTTGTTTGTTTTCTTTTTCTTTTAACTTTCTTGATGGTGTCCTTTGAAGAACAAAATTTTTTAAATTTTATGAAGTCCAGTTTATTTTGTTGTTGTTTTTGCTTCTGCTTTTTGTGTCATATTTAAGAAACCATCGCCAAATCCAACATTGTGAAAACGTACCCCTATATTTTATTATAAGTTTTTTCTGATTTTAGCTTTACATTTATGCCTTTGATACATTTAGAGTTTTTGGTAAGTGGTGTGAAGTAAGGGTCCAACCTTGTTCTTTTGCATGTACCTGTCTAGTTGTCCCAGCACCATTTGTTGAAAAGACTATTCTTGCCATTGGATATTCTCAGTACCCCTGTTGCACGTCATTTGTCGAGAGTTGAATGGATTTATTTCTGGACTCCTAATCGTTGATTTTTTTTGGTCCATTTGCCACGGCCACACTGCTTTGATTACTGTGGTTTTGTAGTAAAGTTTTAAAATGAGGGTTTGTGAATTCTTTACTCTTTTTATCTGCTGTAGGTCTCCTGAAATTTCATATGAATTTTAGAAATCAGCTTGTCAAATTTTAAAAAGAAGTCAACTGTGATTCTGATAGGGATTATATTGAATCTGTAGATCAGTTTGTGGAGTATTGCCATCTTAGCAATGTTAGGTTTCCTAATCCATGTACATGGGGAATTTTCCCAGTTATTTAGACCTTATTTTAATTTCTTTCAATAATATTTTATGATTTTCAGGATATAAACCTTACACTTATTTTGTTAAATTTATTCCTAGGTATTTATTTTTTTGGATGCTCTTGTAAATGGAATTGTTTCCTTGATTTCATTTTTAGATTGCTCATTGACTTTTGTCCATAAATCTTATACCTGCAACCTTGCTAACTCATTTATTAGTTCTAATAGTTTTTCTTTTGTGGATTCCTTAAGATTTTATATATATGAGATCATATCATCTACAAATACAGATAGTTTTACTTCTCTCTTGTCTATCTGGATACATTTTATTTATTTTTCTTGCTTGTTTGCTGTAGGTAGAAACTCCTGTACCATGTTAAATAGAAGTGGTGAGGGTATACATCCTTATCTTGTCCCTGATCTTAGGAGAAAGCATCCAGTCTTTAACCATTAAGTATGATGTCAGCTGTGTTTTGTTTTTGTTTTTGCAAATATCCTTTATCAGGTTAAGGAAGTTGTTCTAGTTCTAGTTTGTTGAGTGTGTTTATCATGAAAGGGTTTTGGATTTCATCACACAGTTTTTCTACATGTATTAAGATGATCACGTGATTTTTATTATTCTCTTGCTATAACGTATTACATTAATTGATTTTTGGATGTCAAACCAATCTCATACTTCTGGGACAAATTGGTTTGGTCATTGTGTATAATTCTTTTCACATGTTGCTTGGTTTGGTATTTTGGTGAAGATTTTTGTGTCCATATTTATAAAAGATAATGGTCTAGTTTTCTTATGATGTTTATTTCTTGTTTTTGTATTATGGTAATAATGGCTTCCTAAAATGAGTTGAGAAGCATTCCCTTTTCTCATACGTTTTTGAAAGAACTTATGAAGAATTAGTATTAGTTCTTTTTTAAATGTTTGGTAGATTTCACTGGTAAAGTTATCTGGTCCTGGACTTTTCTTTGTAGGTAGTTTTTTGATTACTTATCTCTTTACTTGTTATAGGTCTCTTCAGTTTGTCTATTTCTTTTTGAGTCAGTTTTGATAATTTGTGTCATCTAGGAATTAGTTCATTTCATCTGAGTTATCTAATTTGCTAGTATGTTATTCATAGTATTTCTGTTGAATCCTTCTTTATTTCCATCAAGTTCATAGTAATATCCCCTCCTTTCTTTCTTTCTTTCTTTCTTTTTTTTTTTTTTGTTGGTTCCCTAAATGGGAATTGAGCCCAGGCCGCAGCGGTGAGAGTGCAGAAATGTAGCCACTACACCACCAGGGAACTCCTGCCTCCTTTATTTCTGATTCTACTATAATTTGAGTCTTCTTTCCTTTTTTTTGTGGTTAGTTCATGTAAAATTTTGTTAGTTTTGTTGGTATTTCAAAGAACCAACTTTTGGATTTGTTTTGTTTTCTATTGTTCTGTTTTCTCTATTACATTTAATTTCTTCTCTAGTTTTATTATTTTCTTATTTCTGCTTGCTTTGGGGTTTAGTTTGATCTATTTTTAGTGTCTTAAGTTAGAAGATTACATTTTTGGTTTGAGCTCTTTTATCTTTCTTAATATAGGCATTTATAGCTATAAATTTACCTCTAAGCTCTGTTTTAGCTGTATCCCATAAGTTTTGGTATGTTGTGTCTTCATTTTCATTCATCTCCAAGCATTTTTAAAGTTCCCTTTTGGTATTTTTGACATATTGATTATTTAGCAGCACAGTGTTTAATTTCCACATATTTGTGAATTTCTCCAAAATTTTCTCACTATTGATTTCTAATTTCATTCCTTTGTGTTCATCGAACATTCCTTATATTATCTATCTATTTAAATATAGCTATCCATTTAAAAAAATATATATCCATATTTATTTATTTATTTATTTATTTATTTATTATTTTTTTAAAATGGCCAGAATGTGCTCTGTCCTGGAGAATGGAAAATATTCCATGTCACTCTGAGAAAAATGTATATTCTGTTGTTGAGTGGTGATATCTATAGATGTCTGTTAGGTCTAGTTGGTTTATAGTGTTAAGTCTTATATTTTCTTGTTGATCTTCTGTCTATATGCTATTCATAATTGAAAGTAGAGTTTTCTTTGTTGTTTTTTTTTGTTTGTTTTTGTTTTGTTTTTTTTTTTTGCTTTTTGGTATGTGGGTAGCTCCCTGACTGGGAATTGAACCCAGGCCGCAGCGCTGACAGCGCCAACACCGAAGCCTTAAGCCACTACACCATCAGGGAACTCCCGAAAGTAGAGTTTTGAAGTCATTAAATATTAACATTACAGTTAATGGTTTTCTGTCAGTTTTTGCTGTATGTATTTTGTACTCTTATTTGGTACACATATGTTTAAAATTGTTATAGCTTCTTCATGGATTGTCCCTTTTATCATTATAAAACAGCTCTCTTTATCTCTAGTAACAGTTTTTGTTTCTATGATGTCAGAATAGCCATGCCACCTTTCATGTTTTTGCATGTTTGCATGATACATCTTTTTCCCTTCTTTTACTTTCAAGCTGTTTGTGTCTTTGAAAATAAAGTGTATCTCCTGTTGACAGCATATAATCAATTATATTTTTTAATAGTCTCTGATAATCTCTCTTTGGTTGGATTGTTTGTTTATTCCTCTCAAATTCAATGATATTTTTGATACAATTGGATTTATATCCGCCATTTAACTTTTTGTTTTCGATGTCTATTGTCTTTTATGTTTCTGTTTATTTCTTATTGTGTTCTTTTGCAGTATATGAATAATGTAGCATCTTAATTTCTTTAATGATGTTTTCACTATACTTTCTGGGTATTTTTGTTTTTATTGGTTGCTGTAGGGATTACTATGTACAGCTTAATTTATCAGAATCAGCTTTTGTATTAGCTTAATTCCAGTGGTATCTGAAAAAAAATATATATATATATAGCTATAGCTAGCTATATGCTTTATCTCATATAGCTCTGTTTTCTTCTCCCCATCACCTTTTGTGACATTATTGGTATACATATCACATCTTTTAATGTTATAAACCCAACAACATGTTGTTATAGATACTACTTTACCATATGTAGTTATTTCCTTAGCCCAACACAGCTTTAGTCCCCACACACTTTATTTGCACTGGTATTCGAAAAATATATTAGGAGTTCCCTGGTGGTGTAGTGGCTAGGCTTCAGCGCTGTCAGCACTGTGGCCTGGGTTTGATTCCCAGCCAGGGAACTACCCACATAATAAATAAATAAATAAATAAATAAATAAATAAATAAATAAATAAAAATATAAATATAAATATAAAAATATAAATATAAATATAAATATAAATATATATATTACACGTTAGGTTACATTTCTGTATGTTATAGGCCCACCGGTACATTATATACACATGAGTAATTGTACTCTTCCTTCCTTCCTATCTTCCTTTCTATCTATCTATCCTAAAATTTGCTTATTTCTTCTGTCACTTTATATCTACTATTGGGATACTATAGGGAGTTTCCCCCGTGTCCTGTTGTCATACTTTTCAACTTCAGAACTTTTCCTTGTTTCCTTTTTTGTAGTTTCTGTCAGTTTATTGATATAACATTGTCATCATACCTTTCTTTACTTCTTTAATCATGTTTTTCTTTAGTTCTGAGAACATATTTATAATGGTTCCTTTGAAATCTTTTCATGAGAAATCTAACATCTGATTGCTCTTAAAGGCAGTTTCTGTTGCCTGTTTTTTTCTGGCGTGTGGGTCATACTTTCCTGTTTGTTTGCATGCCTCATCATTTTTTTGGTTGGAAACAGGACATTTTAGATGATATAATGTAGCAACTCTGGACACTTGTCCCCCCCACCCCCACTTTCTGGGTTTTGTTATGTTATTTGCTTGTTTATTTCTTTAATGTGGCTTGTGTTTCCCCTCCACAGCATTAAGCTTCTGATGTTGCTCCTAGCAGATTTGGGTATGCCCATTTGTCACCCTGGAATAATAGTGACACTGGCAGGGCTCTCTTCAACTCTTCCTCGACCACACCTCACTGTTGAGCTCCACAAAGTACAGTCTTGATGAGTTGAGAGGAGGGGGCTGGGGAGTGGTCGTGGTTCAGATACCAGAGACTCTCTCTCTTCTTACCAAGTTTTCATGAACAGATACTTTTTCATCTGCTGTCTGCCCTTGGGACCATTTCCAGAGGCTTTAAATGGTTGCTGTTCTAATAATTTTCACCAGTTTCTCTGGGAAGCAGATGAGCTGAGCTCCTCATGCTGTCATTACTGGCAGCCCATCCTCTCTTTTCATAGGTTTCTGATTGGTATGAAGGGGTAATGTGTTTGGGCTCCAAAAGATTTGGTAATGATCTTTGATACTCTCTATAGTATCAAAGTATAGTACTTGCCTTGTGTAATGTATTTCTTCTCCTAGAGCAGGTTTTTCTAAAACATTTTTACTATGTTCCACAATAAGAAATCTACTTTAGATCTTACTTAGAACACACGTATATTATTTTTTACAGAAGTTTCACCAAACAGCATCTACTCTGTGTGTGACATACTATGATATTTTCCATCCCATCTTCATTAAACAAGAATGATACTTGGTTGCCATCCACTTAAGTGATTTCACTATTTGTAATTTGATAAAACACCCTCTAGACTAAGACTCGTTGAGCCAAGGGACTGTGCCTGGGGTTGGCATTTTATCACTGATCTCTGGCACATGTAGTCACTGATTGATTATTTGTTAAATGACCGTGTGACCTTTGGGACTTCTCAGAGTCTAACAAGTTGTAGTGTACTGAGGTGCCCTAGAAGTTCTAGCAAAAAGTTAGAAACCTCACTTGATTCCTGAATGCTTTGATTGTGGAGTCCCTGTAAATACCTCAGAACTCATGCTTGGGAAGTGTGTGCTAGAGGAATAAAAGTATGGCTGGGTGAATTTCTTTTGCCAATGAAAATGAAGGATAAAAGCCAGGAAATACCACGTAAACATTTTGTACTTTGCTAACATATTTCTTCCCAAATGCTTAAAAGAGGAAATCTCTACTATAGGGAAGGAGGCATAGAAACAAAGAAGAAAATGTAGACAAAACTAGTTTATTCTCAAAACTTACCTTTAATTAACTAGAAGTTACAATTATGCTTTTTAAGCTAGTGGAAAAATTTTCAAGATCTGTACCCACAATTGGTAGGCAAAAGGACTCATATTCGTTCTTTGATTTTTTTTTCTTTTTTGAGATCCCACCCAAATGGATGTGGTTAACCCTTTTGAGGATTGCCAGACCAAAAATACAGTTCTTGGGGTTTCACAAGGATTGAGCAGTAGCACTTTATAAGACCTAGGCTAGGTACATCCATACTTAAGCATTCTTGAAATAGTCTTGCTCCTAGATGAGTAAGTGGTCTTGAAGATCAGGCAGGGGATGGTCAGAGAAGGACCAGGCTCCCTGCTAGGAAGAGGAGCAGCTGTTAGAAGACAGGTTTAAAGGAAAAGTTAGCCCATGGAATTGGTGCCTGAGGCTGTATGGTACTGTTAGAATCCTGCAGTCTAAGTTGAGATGAAAACTTCTTCAATAACAAACCAACCCAGCAACAATGAGAAAAGAACTTCATAGATGTAAGAGAAGATCTCCCCTATCAAATTCTTAGTTAACATCGAAAATAAATATTATCTTGCAGGTAGAGCTAGAGGGAGCTTCCATAAAAGCTTTGTATTTAATTTCCTGGTGGTTAAGGAGTTCCCATACTCGATTTGGAAGCAGATAATATCTCCTGGTACAACCAACAGGAATTACCTTCTCTGTCAGGAGAAACCAAGCATCTGGTTGTCTGAACTTAGGAAATTGTAACTTGGGGAACGGATTAATTTGACTGCACCGGTTGTGAGGGCTGTGGCTGCTGCTGGGTGTACCTGAGATCCACTCTGCTCCTACTGTTTCTGACCCTTACACTCTGAGGGTCTAGAGGAGGTTTTAGTTTTGTTAGGCTGAGATTGCTCCTGTTACCATGGTCTTTTTATTTAAAATAGACTTTATTAAAGAGCAATTGTAGTTTTAGAGCAAAATTGAGCAGAAAGCACATAGTTCCCATATATTCCTCTGCCCGCCCCACAAGTACCTCCTCCCCCATCAATACCCTGTACCCGTGGTACACTCGTTACAATTGGTGAATCTATGTGACACATCGTCGTCGTCCAAAGCCCATCGTTTGCCACAGGGTTCCCTCTTGAGGAGGTACATTCTGTGGGTTTGGAAAAATGTACGATGGCATGCTATCTGCCATGGTAGTGTCATATGGAATATTTCCCTGCCCTAATAATCCTCTGAGCTCTGCCTCCCCCTCCCCTCAACCTCTGTCAGCCTTTTTGTTTTTATTTTTTAAAATGACTTGAGGTACCAGTTCTATTAGAAATCTACGTCTGTGCCAAACTGCTGAACTGTACGTTGACCATGATACAGTTCAGAGAATTTCTACTTATGTAAGAACTGCTGGTATCTTTCGTTTTTTCCTTTCCTCTCTTCCTTTCCTCAAGTAATGGCAAGTCAGTGGTCATATTATGTAAAAGAATAGCTGTGCTTTTGTCTTCTGAGATTTCGCTGACGCTCTGCTAAGTAGAGATGCTTCTGGACAAATGATAAAAGTGTGATAATGCAGTCCTAAGTAGTCAGGTTTTGCTCTAGATCCATAGAGCAGGAAGGAAGTGTGAAAATGGTCCTGCTCTCTGCTTATAGGTTACCGTCTTTTCTTCCACGATTCTCATGTGCTTAAGTGACGTAATCTTCCTGGGTGTCCTTTACTGTGAGGCTGTATAAATCTTCAGTACTTTAATGCACACTCCAGTCATTTCCTTGGTGCTGTAACCCTTCTTGAAGAATCTGCCCAAAGTGTAGTACCTGTCAATCATGCATCTTTGTGGGATAAGCAGCTAACTCAGTAGAAGCCAATCTAGAGACCCAGTTGGCTGGATTGAGCCAATTAGATTTCCTTCCCTGAGAATGGTGACCTTGAGATACTTACTGAGTTAATTAGTTGATGATGAATCCCTGGGCTGAAAGACCATGTAGAGTTGTGACCAGGTTCTGAACACCATAGGCTATGGTGTGGAGCAGGCATACAGAGACCCATAGGAGAGGAGGTAGGAACTTCTAGTTACAGTTTTCATTTGATCCAGCTAAACTTTGGTTTTTTTTCCTTGGTATCCATGAGATCTTTCGCTGTAGCCTTTTCATGGAACCCACCGCCATGCAACTTGAGCTACCTGTATGGGGTTTTATTCTTTTTTTTTTTTTCACTCTTGCTACTTTATTTCATGTTAAATTCCCCATTTCCTCAGTCATGAGACATTGGTGACTTAGCAGTAGCATTTTGGGGTAAACAAAGAAACACTACATTAAATATACACACTGACTTAAAATATGTCTCGATTTCAGAAATATTAAATTATAGAGAAGGGGGAAATGGCTTAGAATCCAGACAGCATGACTTACAGATGTTTTGAATGTGTGGTTGGGAATCCACATGCGCAGAGGGTAGACTTAAGTTACATGTGGATATCCGACTGCGTGGTGGTTTAATTCTACAACAGAGGTGTGGTACTGGTAGAATCTAATATAATAAAGTCTTATATAATTAAAGTTTTAAAGACTTTGGGTTGTAAGAGACAAAATGATAGAAAAACAAGGTCTGATTATCAGTGCAAAAGAAGTATAAGTCAGGATAGTCTTTAGGCAGTCAATGTTTTCTTCTCCTGAAGGGATTTATTAACTCACTAACCAGCCTTCCCTTTTCTGAGCTGAGGAATACCTGTGCCATTTCATCCTTTCTCAAAAAAAGTCCTGCTGTTTTCTACCTCTTTATTCACATTTTTCTTCAATTTCTTCATATAACCTCAGGTAGACTATTTGTCTAGGTGCTAGGATACCTGGATTCTCTTCCTGCTGGGATTCTAAGCAGGTAGATGGTCTGTCTAAGGAGGCACATCACCGCTCTGCACCCTCTTACCTCTTGGATCACTGATTTCTAACCAATAGCTCCTACACTCCATCAGGGTAATATTAACAGGTCCTAGGAATTAGGATGTGGACATATATGGGGGGAGGGGACACCATTTAGCTTACTCTTGTCGAGGTGGCATGTTTGAACCGTTTTTTACATCTTTTTGTTCCATATGATATTCTAGACAAGGCATTAATGAAGAGGGTCAGAAATCAAGCTACTTTACCAGGCAGATATTTGCTGTAGGCGAAATAAATATACATCTTCTTCACTTAATGACTTTAATTCCTATAAACCTTGTCATTAAGTGGAAAGGTAGCAAAAAAAATTACTTCTGTTAATTTTAATGGGAAAAGTTATGATGTGTTCCACCCCAGCCCTAGGTACCCGAGCATTTCCACAAGTAGGAAAATATCGTTGAGCGATGAAAACATGTGTGTGTGTGTGTGTGTGTGTGTGTGTGTGTAGTAATTTGAGAAAAAATAAACACAGTTTGTACGTAAAATATAATGTTGCTTTGCTGCCTCAATGAAGAAGAAAGAGAAGGCTTTTGGCAGGGTGTGGGGATTGATGGAGGAGGGGCGTCCTCTTTCGGAAGACAGAGAACTAGGGATGCGTTCAACATCAAAATACTTAATGATCATCCCCCCACCTCCCAGGAATTTGACAGTAGAACTCCTGATGTGGAAATCTTTGGCATTTCTGTAGAAGAGGAATCTTTGGGTAAAACAAACAAATAAACAAACCAGAAAGGCAAGGTGTAAGTATACTTCCTTCTTGTAGCCTGCAGTTCACATACCTTCCAGAAGGCTCTTGTGTGTGTTTCCTGAGGCTGCTATAACAAATGCCTACACACTTAGTGGCTTCTTACAACAACAGAGATTTATTCATTCTCTCACCGTTCTTGAGTTGGAAGGTCAAAACCTGGCTGGCTGAGTTCCCTCTGGGGACCCCGGGGAGGATCCAGTCCTTTCCTCAGCCAGCTTCTGGCTGCTGCCAGCGTGGCATGCCTGGGCTCATAGCCACATCACTGTGGCCCATCTTCATGTCGCCTCCTTCCCTTCATGTCTGTCTCCAAACTCCTGCACCCTCCCTCAGCAGCATGCATGTGATTGCATTTCTGGTCTACCTTGGTAATCCAGGAGAAGTAGTTCCTCCCAGGGTCCTTAACTTAATCCCATGTTGTGCCACACAAGTGTTTGTGAAGTCACTCCTTACAGTCACAGTCACGGGTTCCAGAAATTAGGACATGGACATATATTTGGGGGAGGTGGGGGGGAACCATTTAGCCTGTTCCAGATGAGATGGGACTTCTGAACCATTTTTAAAAATATTTTTGTTCCATATGCTATTCTTGACAAGAAACTGCTGTGTTGAGTAAATGAGTGAGTCTGTTCTTTATCTGAAACCATAATGTTGACATATGATGTTATAGAGACTTAGTGTGCTGTGTGGTGAAAAGGTCATTTAATGAGGGGAAAAAGTGAATCGTTGTCCAAAAAGTGGCATATATTTTCAAGAGCCAGTATGGCAAGAGTCCTCATCTGAGCTCTGGGCTTGCCTTCTACCCTGGGCCCCACGGTGGCAGCCTCGAGGTTTGAGGTGGCTCCCGGCAGCTAGCCCTCGCTCCTGCCTTCACTTGGCGAGGACAGCGTCTGTTTCCAGGAGCTCCTCGTAGCCTGGGTGAGCGAGTGACATGAAAGGCCAGACAATTCTCTGTCGTGGGGACCGTTTTGTGCATGGTAGGATGGTCAGCAGCATCCTGGCCTCTGCCCACTGGATGATAGTAGCACCCTCTTCCAATCGTAACAACCAGTAATGTTGCCTGCCCTTGTCAGAGGTTGCCCTTGTTTGAGACCCACTGCTTTAACACAGTCCCAGCCCTTCTTGTCCCCCCACATCCTGCTGGCTCGGAAATTACCGGGCTTGTTGGGAAGAGGAAGGTAGAAAGGACGTGCTGGAGAGGTTACTGCAGATGTCCCTTCACCTGAGATGCTCATGAGGACCAAACTTGGGTCAGATCTAGCAGCCTTACTCAATCTCTGCTAGACCCCCTGTTAGTTAAGTCTTTTCTATCAGATACCTAAAACCAAATAGTATAGTTTGTCCCCTTTTTAAAAATTCGGTGAGCCTGTCAGTCCCAGGTTGGGTTGTTTTTCCTGCTTTGCTTAAGTCAGTCAGTCAATTGCTCTTATGATTTGTCTCTCTGTAACCTCATTCTTTTTCAACAAGTCTGCCCCCTGAGGTTTTGCATCGGGTTGAACTTGCCCGTCGCCCTTGCCCTGGGCATTGGCCACCTGTGCCCCACAGCCCACTCATTTCGCTCGCCAGGGATGCACTGGAGAACAGTGATTGGTATTTTTCTGAAGTATCGTTTTTCTTTTCCTGTGAAGTAATTGAAATAGAACACAGACACAGTTATTGTCCTGAAGTTTTTATGATTTCCAAATTAAGAAATTGGTACTTTTACAGGTATCAGATGACTGATTTTTGGGAGGCATGTGTTATTTCTTCCCTGATTGCACTGTGTAGAGGATCACCTCCCTGTTTCCATGTGGGTGCTCTGGCTGTAATGGAAGCCCTGACTGGTGCTGGGTGAGAGGTTTGCAGCATGATTGGGAATAAATTGCTTTTTCATCACAGCTATGGCATAGTAGGGGTTACCTATCCAGGGACTCCTAGAGTGCCCCCCATCACACCAATGAAATCTAGCAAAGCTAAATGACACACAGGCTAGAATTTATGTGGATTGTTCATGTTGAATCTGCCAGGGCGTTTGCAATTGGTATACCTAGGAGCTTCACAAAAGCCCTCATGGGCTCCAGAGGGAACCCTGGTTTTGCCGTGGCTGTAGTTATATCCTGTGTGTGTATTCAGTATAGCAGAAGTGATCAGCTGTACCCTGATGGTGCTTAGAATGTCCCATAAATTGTCCTTCCCTGTGCATTTTCTTCCTTATCCTATTTTGCTAGTGGTTCATTTGACTCCTACCTTTGCTCGTCTAGTTCGTTTAAGCTCCTCGAGGGGAAGGGGACTATTGTAATAATCTTGAAATGAGTTTGAAAAAGCGCAGTTCCCCATCTTCGTACTGTGCCTGGTAGGGCTTGAAGTTTGACTTTATACACATCCTCCCCAGACCCAGTAGAACTCCCACAGAATGCTTCCCGGCCCCTTCAAAACGGCAGGGATGAGCTCTCGATATGGCCGCACTCATGGAGAGAGCTGAAGCTGCAGAGGAGGCAGGGAGCACTAGAACGGCAGCAAGATCTGTTTCACTGTGGTTATTAAAGCACAAAGCGGGGAGCAAGGAGAAGGCGCCCTTTTTCTTTTTTGCGAGGTCTTCGCAGAGTCCTGTGTGGTAAAGGAGAAAGAGACATCCGGTTCAGGTGAAGTGCTCTGACGTCCCTCCCTCCGCAGCTATGTTTGTCTGAAGCCAGGTGATCAGTTGGGTAGAGGAGGGTATGTAGCCATTTTTTGGTAAATGGCCTCACTTGTCCCTTGGAAGCATTTCAGCAGGTGGTGCTCCTGTGCCATAGCGTTACTGTTTCTAGGAAGGTTTGAAATTATGGTGGCTGGTTCAAGGGCATGTCACTGTGTCGACACCCTTGGGTGACTGCCAGGTGCACAATTTGGAGAGCACCATCTGGGTGGTTTTTGAGAGAGGTTTTTCTGTCTGGACAGGAGCTGGGTTCTGGTCTTTACCGTCTCTCGCTTGCTTGAGCCCTGCTTTCCAGGGGAACCCAAACAAGAGGTTTACTTGCCTTGTTTAAAAACATGGCTTTAGTCTTTATCTGAGGAATGGTGCTGTGTGTCATGGGTTACCAGTTTCCCCGAGACCATTCTTCTTCTAGTGGAAAACAGCCATGATCTCCAAATCAGGTTCCTTTCCACATAGCCTGGCCTGCCATCCTTGTTTCTTTCTGCTCTCTTTTACCTTTAGCTTCTGAGAAGATTCAGTAGAATGAAATACTACGTGGTAGAGAACTTTGTCAGTGATGAAGGAATACACAAGTCGATGAAAAACTTGGAGTTCCAAAACTGTAGCTGGTGGTGAACCCTGCTGGCTGCCCTCCTCACTCCCTTTACTGAGCAGTGCATTTCAGGGTCTGAAGCTGGTTGTGGTGCCGTGATAGTGAACGAGGCATCAGTCAAGCCCACGTTTGGTGCTGCTGGGAGAAGCTCGGTGGGCAAGGAAGAGAAATGTAAATCCAGACCCGAGTCTCCGTTCCAGGGAGGGCAGATCTCTTGTTGCCAGAAGTTGCTGTGGACATTAGGGGCCTGCTTTTCCGGGAAGTATCTTGGGGTTGTCTCTCATGTGAAGGGCAGTTGCTTCACCTTGTGTCCACCAGCTGTTAAGGAAGAGGCACTTCTGTGTCGGCCTGGGTGACGATCTGCGAGTCCCTGACTCCTTGTGTCTCTGTAGGAGGCTGGGTCTCAGGGAGCTCAGCTGCTACGACCTAGTGACGCTCAAGATCTTCCCTGGTAGCTTTCAGGACTTTTTTCCCAACAGTTAGTGGTTTAGTTAGTGTGGACTTTTAAAATCGATTTGTTTAATTATCTGCTTACTTTTTATTTAAATTATCTTTCTCCATATTTATTGTAGAATGTACTTTGAATCTGAGAACTCATCTCTTTCTTGAATATTCCTGGCTTATCTCTTTAAATGCTCTCAGCTTTGTCTTTTTCCATATGGCTTCTCTTCCATTGTCTTCACTTCCTTCTGCTGAGGTGCCTCCTAGCAGTTTGTAGAGCTGTCCTTCATGTTTCTGAACTGCTCCGTCATGTTTTTCTTTTTTCCCCCACTGAGTTTTATTACCTGCAAACTTACCAGTTCTTTCTTCAGTTCTGTCCAGTCGCAAGTGTCTTGTATACTGAGTTTTTAATTTTAATGATTGTATTCTTCATTTACATGATTTCCAATTGATTCTTTTTAAAATAACTCTTGTTTTAATCCTGCTCTTTTGTTTTATAGTTTCTTATTTTTTTAAAAGTAAGTATACTTATTTTGTTGGACTGTATTATATAATACTGATTTCATCTGGAGTAAATCAGTGATGTGACAGCTGGTTTTGTTCATTGCCTGTATTGGCATTAAATTTATTTATATCCTTTAGCAGTTTGGTTAATGGCATGTTTTGAATGATATTTTTAAAAATTATTTTTATTTATTCATTTATTTTCCACCCCTCTTTCTCCCTCTCTGCTCACTTTTCCCCATTGAGCAGTTTGTAGTTGTCTCTGTTTGGCTTCCACGGAGCCCTAGTCCAACACCGCAGTGTTGCTTTAGTTCCTGGGGTGACCACAGGCTGCTTTGGTAAGTTCCTGGTCACTGGCTGGCCTGTGTCCTACCCTCCGCCCTAAGCCACCACTCCATGTGAAGCACAGAGCTGCCAGTGGTCTTTCAGGAATGGGGGAGCCTTCCTCAAGTTATCACCTGTGACCCTGCCTTCCAGCTGTGATGCTAAGCTTCACTCTGCCCTTGGTAGGGTGCGTTTCATCCTCAGACCCTGGTAGGATCCATACCAGGCAGAGACACCTGCTAGGTGCCTGTTTCTGGATCCAGAGCTAAGAAGGCTTGAGGCTTTAACTTTGAGGACTCACCTCTTTATGCCTCTGCCCCATATCCATTTCACAGAAATGTTTCTGTTATTTCTGAATTTGCCTGCATCCTTTTAAGTTTCCTCTCGTTGCTGTGTGTTTGGAGTAGAGAGGATCCATCAGAGTGAGTTTATTGTGCCGTCTTAACTAGAAGTCCTGTGGGCTGAGGGGTTGAAGGATATAAAGTGAGATATTTGGCTTTACGTAGTACTAAAAGTGAACCACAAAAATGCTTTACTCTGTGAGTCAGTGACGCATAGCATACAGTTATTTAGACTCCCCCTTCAGGGACTGGCAGCCCCCAAAAGATGAGTGTAATTGAGCAGGTGGGATTTATTAGTGTGCCATGGTTCTCTATAAGCGTTTTACCTTTTATTTTTCATTTTGATGGTAATTTAAAAAATTCAGTTGTTTCCAAACAACTACATTCTAGCTAAATAGTGTCTTGTCAGTGCTTGCAGTCATGTTTGCATTAGTGCCAAGTAGCACTACTTGTAGATAGTGAAAAAGACCAGAAGTGACAGTGTCAGTCAGTAGTGTGTTGATCTGAAGGAGAGGTTGCTGCCCTTACAACAGGAGTTCCGAAAGAGAAAGGCGCTTGCTGAATCTCACCGTCCCCAGCATACGGTGGGCACCAGCAGGCTCCACGGAAGCTGCCAGTAGCTTCTGACTCCTTCAGCAACCTCAGGTCCCACCAGAGCAGGGAACAGGCTCTTTTTATTTGCAGCGGTTTCCAGTGTTCCTGCCGTAATACAGGTTCCCAATTAATGTGTGGGATTTCTGTTTATTTAGTAATAAATTAGGAGAACAAACCAGAGATAGAAAGAGGCAGAAATAACGTGGAGCCAAGTCACCAGTGACACGGACAAGAGGAATATTTCTAACATTTTAGTTTTGCACGTGCTCTGTAGCCCACCTTTCTAAACTGGTCTTACTGTCAGATAAGCGATTTGAGGGCAAGATACAAAGAAAGTTAAGTAACCACTATTTCTAACAGGACATAGGTGGGAAAACTGGTGTCTCTGGAGTCCTAGGGACAGCTGTTTGGCGCTGTGATGGGGACCGCGTCAGCGTTTCTTCCTGGACAGCTCCGAAGGCAGCGCGGGAAGGGGTGCTTCCACTTGGAAGGAAGTCTGGAGAGTCGCGCTTCTCCCCACCTAGCGGCGAAACGAAACGGGTGGGAGAACGGCGCTCAGTCTATCGCTAGGCAGAGACACCTGCTAGGCTGCATTTCCCTCGTTCTCTTCAAAGCTGTCCGAAGAGTGCGTGCGCGTGTGCGCGCGCTTGCTTTTGTGTGTGCGCGCAAGCAGGTGCGTGCGCTTCCGTGTCTGTGTGTGTGCGCGCGCGCTCTTGTGTTGCGGTGCGCACTTTTATGTGTGCGTCCGTGCTTTGTGTTTGCGCGCGCCGGGCGCTTCTGTGCGTGCTTTGTGTTTGCGCGCGCCGGGCGCTTCTGTGCGTGCTTTGTGTTTGCGCGCGCCGGGCGCTTCTGTGCGTGCTTTGTGTTTGCGCGCGCCGGGC